>JAPYYW010000582.1:0-47734 GCA_030522545.1 Cremastinae sp. A BG-2022a
TCGGTTTTTCTGACGTTCAAAGTAATTTGCGAGAATAAGTTAATTAAGAAAAGTTGTTGCAAATTGACTAAAGAACAACATACTCTAAATTCAAGGTCATCCAAGGTCGGGTATACTTGCTACATGATTAAAAAAATTTTGAAACAATTTTATGTCAGATTTTTTTGAATAATTAAACAAATTTTCTTTGATGTTATATAAAAATCTGTGCAAAATATCAAGAAGTTTCACCATCTACATGTCAAAATATCGAAGGTTGAACATCGTAACATCGAACACGTGCTCTTATATGGAAGAGCACGAAAAATCATGATTAAAAAAAATAAATATCTTGACTTCTACGTGGTAAAACCATTTAAAATTTGGACCACATATTCAGATCACATCCAAGAAGATTTGTGCAAATTTTTAATAAAATTTGTTCATTTTTCACGAGAATTATACCTTAATTGAAAAAATAAAATGTATTTATTGATACAATATTTATCGGAGTCAGACAAAAAGGGCAGGAATAATGTAAGACATCTCAATTATCGTTATCATTCGTTATCATTAGCTCGTATTTCCGGAGAAGCTGCGGCGCGCCGAGGACAGAAATCATACGAGCGGCGAGATTTGTGTGCGTGTGTGCGTGTGATATCGGAACGCGCGGGGGGATGATACCGCACGAAAGCGGGAAATACCCGGAGGCTAATTTCCCGTACGAACGAAAATTGCTCGGTGTATACGAGGTCCCATTGCGTTGTACAGGCCCGTAGCAATATTAACGCACGAGCGTTATTAATGAAGTTAATTATCAAGAGGGTTACTTTGCCAGCTAATTTCTCCCGGTGTACGCGAATCCCCCCTCCGAGCGTGTCGCGACGACGATAAATCGAAGATGCGCGACGTTTTTAACTATTGTTTTCTCTATTTCCATTTACCCTTGAAGATATATAAGTATAGGGAGACTATGCATGTATATTTGGCAAACCAAAGTGAGAAAGATCACGAAGGGTTTTACTGCATAACGTGTGACGATTTTATTTTGATTGTTTTAGAACGAAACTGACTATTGACAATTTTGTTGAAATATCTAATATTGTTACTGGAGACTAATTTAGATTCTGCTTAGTAAGATCTGTTGTTAGTTCAAATGTTTTGTTTTATTTTGTATCGTGACAATTTTATTGTGACTATTTTCGAACGAAATTATTCTATACTGCGTTATAGTAGAGCTAGATATAATTTATTGCAGCATTTAAACCTGATTTGAGTATTTTGTTGAAATCTCTAATATTATTTCTGGAGACTAATTTAGATTATGTTTAGTACGATAATTTGTTTCGTTCGTTATAGGGTTTAGTTCAAACATTTTTTTATTGTATCGTGACTATTTTATTGTGATTATTTTCGAACGAAATTTTTGTATTCTGTTCGAGTAGATGTAAATATATTTTATTTTATTTAAACCTAATTTGACTATTTGTTGAAATCTTTAATATTATTTCTGGATACTAATTTAGTTTCTGTTTCGTAAGATAGTTGTTCGTTATTGAGTAAAGGTAAAAAATTGTGTTTAATCGAATCGTGGCACTATTTGGCAGTACGTTAACTTTACTCTTCACTTCTCTACTCAAGACCATAATTTAAGTTAAATTTGGCGTTTTAAAACTGCAGAAGAGTTTTTTTGAGTAAATTTACTCCAAAATAGTTAATTTTTTTTATAGCAGCCACATTCAAGATGAAATACGAAAAAATAATGTCAAGAGTAGAGAAGTTAAGAGTACAGTTAACGAACTGCCGCACTATTTTATTCGGATTATTTTAGAATGAAATTGTTGTATGCTGCTATAGTAAAACTAAATACGTTTTATTTTATTTAAAGTTGATTTGACTATTTTGTTGAAATCTCTAATATTATTTCTGGAGTTATGTTCAAAAATTGTGTTTAATCGGATTTTAACGTAAAATTATGATATTTCTCAACTTTGAAATAATAAGATTCATATTAAGTTTCTTGGTGTCGAGTGAATGATTAAATTATAAATATATTCAGGTTCCGTTATTTGTGTATTAAAAATCATACTATTTATTCAGTAATCTCTTCCTGTGTGTCAAATTCGTGAAAGGCTACTAATTTATAACAACGAGTGAAAAAATTAAAAAATCAGATAGTCAACGACTTTTGCCATCACGAAAATGACAAGTATTTTGTAATAAAATTGTCACTCACACAGTAAAAAAACAATATTTAGAAAGTTTAAATTTTTATTTTAATTTAAAAAAGGGCCAAGAGGTATAAAAATTTTTTCCAGAAACGATCCGGAGTGCACTCGAACGATGTGCATTAAATATATTTAATGTACACACATCGCAATGCATTTCTACGTTACATTACAAAATATATGTAACACTCGAAATGGATTTCAAATATAACATCGAAATGCATTTCGATGGCACAACCTACTTTTTCTAAAGAAAGATTTCCATTTTTAAAATTCGCAGAGAGGCAAGTTTTCTATTCGAGCACTCAAATTTTCAGCGCAAACGATCAGAAAATGATGGCGAGGGGGAAAAAAAACCGAGTGAATCTATCGCGATATCGAATGGCTCGTGTTTATTTATGAGGCGCGAAGGGGTGTGGGAGGAGCTCGGGAAAGAACGAGAGAGGTGAATATATCGAATGCATCTGTATTTACGATGACGTTGAAATAGCATGAATGGAAGGATAACGGTATGGGAGCATAATTACGAAGTGTCACGCATTTGATGCGATGTAGCATAACTGTTATTAGCGCGGGGCTGCGGGGATCTCGAGGAAGGGCGGAGGGAGTGCGAGATAAAGAGGGTAGTGGGGAGGCAGCGAAGCGGCAGTTCGTCATCATTATTATTAGCGTAGTTCATCCCTTCCTCGCGGCCTCTATATTGCGCTATCAATCAACGATTACCGTGTAACGCTTGATTTAACGTGTGTTAACGACTGCGCGTACACGGACGACACGCACATGGTCAAGCCGTTATCACAAAGACCGCTGAGTTGCTCCCGAATGGCCGATTCTCCAATGAATCCGCGTGTACCGCGTTTTATGTACACGCTTGTCTAATTCTCCGACGGAAAATTAAAGAATACGATTCAAATTATATTTGGGCGCTGGATAAAGTTAATGTCCCATTACTTGAAGATGTAAGGGTATCTATACAAATTGATTTAGGGGAAGGAGGGGCAAGATGAGCCTCCTGAAATTTCAAAAACCTACAAATATTCGGGGGCAAAATGGGCCTCTAAAATGTTTAATGCGCAAAGTATTTGTAGGTAAAATGGGTTCTCTTTAGATTTTTAAAAATCTATTAATATTTTTTCGAGCAAAATGGGCTTCTAAAATGTTTAATGCGCAAAGTGTTTGTAGGTAAAATAGGTTCTATTTAGATTTTTAAAAACATACAAATATTTTTTCGAGCAAAATGGGCTTCTAAAATACAAGTAGAATTGATTAAAGAATAATGAAAATAATGGAATAAAGGGTAATGAGTTCAACAGCATTATTTTACATAATTATTCCCCAGAATTGGACGCATAGAACGCTTTCAAAGCGCTTAGCAGTCTATTTTAAATATTGTATAATGTTTTAGCACGAAAATAAATATTTCTCTAATTCATAAAATTTGAATCACTTGCACATTCTATGAAAAGGTTGGAAAATATTCTAAAATCATCTGTAATATTTTTCTGTACCAGTACCTTGAAAATCGAATAAATGGCCTCTACTTACTACTCCAAAATTTTCTGAAGATATATTCTCTGAAACTCCTTGAAATATTTTATATAAAATAGACGATTTGTATGGCTGAGTTACTCGCGATAATGGTTTATACACGGGGCGAAGGGCACTGTCCGTTAGGGTGACGATTGGCGATATCGCTGGCTGGAATAATTGGACGATCGGACGGGACTGAAGAGCTCGGAACAAAAGGACTCTCTCGCTCTGATGTCCCGGTGAAATAATCACGAACTATCCGCGCTTCGGAATATCCGCGGTAACTTTTTCCCCGGGCCGATAAGCCGGACTGAGCGCTCGGCTCCGGAGCGCAGGCAGCGGGAATTTCCGGCTACCAGACACGCCGCTCGGCCCATACTTCATTTGCACATTAATTAGAAAGTTTAGAATCCTCCTGGGCTATTCGCCAGGCTATTTACACAAACAATTTACACACATAAAATCATTTTAATTATACGTACACTTGGCTGTGCGCAAGTGCGTCGTGGAAATGCGAAAAAGACAATTAAGTCAAATATTGCTACATCTCCCGGTCTATTCTCATTTGCATTTAATTTCGAGAAAATTGTCAGTATTTTGTGTCAATGTTGGTACGGCTCAGACAAAACAATTTTCGGTAAATGAAAATACCACAAAACAATTTTTCCTTTTTATATGCGTGACGTGAAATTTTTTGAAATATATTTTCATGCATTTTGCACGAAACTTCATTTGACACATCACGACTACATGGACTACTTTGACTACTTTGATACATGGTAAAGCATCAAAAATTGTTGAAACGATTTTTAAAATGCATTTTCCTCAAAAAAATTGTACTCAATCATTTTACTAGCTTTTGATTATATAAGAGACAAACTTTTGAACTTCATTATTCCGTGATTACTTCCATATAAGGAAATTTTCAAGTATTTTTTAATAAATGTTGAATAATTACATTTTGTATACATTTTAAAATAATTATTAATTTTGATTAAATTTTAAAGCTTAGATTTAATATAAATTGGGAATGCAGTTTGAAGGATGTTAAATGGCTTATAAAATAATCGTCATATCGTCATAATCATCATATCTTTAAAAAATACTTGTACCTCGATGATAAGAGGAAATTTCGAAAATGGGGAAAGTTTCTTCAGAAAGAAGTTTGTATTTGTGTACGCTATTTGTCGGGATGCGCGCAAGGGCATGCACACATCCTGAGATGACTTGAAGTCGTATTTGGAAACTTTGAGAACGGTGTTATTCGGTCGAACTACTCCATGGGCTGGAAGCCACGAGTTTCGACCGTCTTCGTTTTGCTTGGATACCGCAGGTGTATTTGCGACTTAAAAAAAAGCGAGGATTCGTTGATGCTCTTGAACTACTTCAACCCGGCTGTGACAGACGTAAAATACACATTTCCCATACTTTCTCGAATGAATCAACAAAATTCATCTAAATTTTAATATCGTTATATTTTATTTCAAAAGTTAATAATAAGAAATAAGAAATAATAAGAAATTCTGACAAGTTCTAATCAGATAAATTCTAATAAGAAATTCGAAAATTATTTCTAAAATTAGAAATTCTATAGAATTATTTGTTAAGAAATTTATATTAAAAAGTTGAGAGAATAGGCGTATGATAGCTTTTGTATAAAATATGACAGTCATACAATTATTGATCTAAATATAATCTTAGATAATTTCTGAAATCGATCTAATCATTTTTATGATTCATCTAACCACTTTCGCTAATACATGTTTGATGTGAAAAATCCTCAAACTTTTCAAACTGCATTATTTACCATATAATACGTAAGAGTATAATAATTTTTCATACAAAATTATCTCTGTCACGTATTACATTTCGACATATGCATATTCTAAATGCAAGTCTAAAGTAATACTTAGTTCTATTTTAAAAGTATATTTAATTTCAAAAAAATCACTTTGCACTATATCGCATCAATTTTTCTCAATTTATAGATAAGTATATATTTAAAAAATAAAAAGAAAGAAATCAGAAGACAGAAATTAGAGACAAGAGACATCGATGGAACGTCGATCAACGAAAGTATAGGCATTTGTCATCCAGTTTCCTTGCAGTGAATAATTTTTTGGCTCGACGAAGGATTATTTGTCGATACTTCTACCGATGCAGGATTGATGTATGAAGGACAGATATCCACGAGTGAGGATATTGAAGAACAGGAAAGGGGGGAGGGGAAGGAGAAGAGATTGTCGAGATTGAACGAGACGAGTAGATCGAGCAATTTAATTGAGGCTTTAACTCTCTCTCTCTCTCTCTTTCTTTCTCTTTCTCGTCACGGTGCACACGAGTACGATCTATTATCCCAATTATAGTACGGTTTATATTCACAGGTAGTGAAGAGTCGATCAGTGGTGAAAAAGCCTCTTCTCCTGGCCGGAACGAGACGAAAAACGGAGGGAAAGGTGTCTCCGCGTGTGTCCCAGGGATCCTCGTTGAAGAGTGACAGTTCAATTTCGCGCGAACCCATCTCGTATCTCGTTCCCTTTTTTTTCAATTTGCTTTTTCTCGAAATATTTTTTCCTCCTTTTTTCGACTTAATTAGAACGCGGCTCTCGGGTCGAAAGTCCTCGATGGAAATACGCTTCCGATTCTGATCTCGATTCCGAAAACTCTGGATTCAATTTTATTTAATGCACGAATTATTAACAGGGAAATCGAATCGTGTTTCGTAAAAGAAAAATCGTAGAATTTTTCGACAACGCGCCACATTTCTCATCCGAGATTGAGATATGGCAGATCGAATGGTATACTTTTTGTTCTTTTTTTTACCAAAATCGAAAAAATTGATCGTCAATTTGGCTAGACATTAATGAAATTCAGTTGACCAGATTTTCCAATTTCCTGACGCGGCTGAAATCCATTTCCACAATGTTGATATCGCGCAATGACTATCTCCAGGAAGACCTCGCACACCCCTCGGATTCATCTCGATCCTTGGATCAAGCGTGTGTACACGCTGGATTTCTCGTGTGCCGTTCCGACAGAGCTCGAAGCTAGCAAATACCACAGAATATCATGAACAATACCATTTCGGCGCGTACACAGGCTCTGCTTCTACGTTGCAGCTTGATACTTATTCCATAGCTCAGGAAACTACATGACCAATGGACTTCCGAATTTCGAGGATTCCTATCTCCATCAACGTTACGTTTAACGATCGATCATGATTGCTCTGAGCAAAATAAAAAAAGAGATAAATAAATAAAACCCGTTTTATTGTCGGCTATTATTTCTGTATATAAAAAAAGAAACGATCATTCATTTTTAACAGTTCCGAAATGTTCTTTAGCTTGTAGGTAGATCCTGGCTAATATTAAAACTTCCCAAGTGAATAAAACGTGTATTAAGATTTGCGTGAATAGATATTTCGGCGTTTTTCGCTAAAAGTTGAGTCGAAAATAAATTCTGGTGGAAATAGAAGGAGAATTTATGAGGGCTCATCGTTTCGTACAGTCTCCAGAAATATTCTTTCCGGACACGGTCTCAATTCGTTTCTTAAAAATATACACTTTTTACTAAGACATCACATATATATGCAATCACATTCCAATATCCTTTCATTATTTTTAGGCTTGAATTGATATTGGTCGATTCTTGTCTGACCACGCATAACCGTAACTACTGCCAGAATTATTTTCGGAAAACTTTTATATAAAGCAACCGAATCTCAAATTTTTAAAAATCCCCTTTTTTCCTTATTCGCTATTAAATTCTGACGATACGCAGAAACAAATTTACCAATAATTTACCAATTGATCAATAAACAACGAACGAAAGATAAATTCGTTCAGTCGAGCAAAAAGGAAAATTCAACGCGAGAAGATTGCACGTCGATTTTTTCTCCTTTTATTCCGCAGCTTTTTTCGATGATCGAGGCAGGAGAAAAGCGACGAATCGTTGGGTTTGAAGGCCGGTTGCGAGGAGAGGGATCGAGGAAGCGTGTTCGAAAAGGTGACAAGTCCGCGGGCATTTCGCTTTTCATGCAAAAGCGCGAAACGGAGAGGAGAGGAGCGTTATATGGATGCAGCGGCGAGAGAGAGAGAGAGAGAGAGAGAGAGAGTCCAGGCTTGATATGTACAAAGTCGTGGATCGGTTGTAACGCGGTGAAGGGAAAAGAGAGAGGGAGGGAGGGCGAGAAGAAGAGAGAGGGAGAGGGATGGAAGTTTGTTCGCCTCTGGCCAGCAGCTTTGCTACAAGCTTCGTGCCTGTAGAAAACGTCCAAGCTCTCCCTCGGGTCATTTTGCCAAACGCTCGATAGCAATACACACGCGAACGTCCTTTCTTTTCTCTTTTCCTCTCTCCCTCTCTCTCTCTCTTTTACTAGGTTACTCACGTCCTCTTTATCAAATATCCCTCTCTCTCTCGCTCCTTCTCGTATTCTCTCTGTCTCGTTCTCTCGTTCCTTCTTTGTTGCAACTGTGATGGGCTCTCCGGTACCGTACAGAAAGCCGGACAGTTTGTACACAGGCTGAACGTAGATCAAAGAGGCCATTCATGGCCTTCCCTCCTCCCCCCTCCCCTCCCCCTTCCCTCAAACAGCGTCGTCCCACCCTTCCTCCCAGTATTTTCGTACAAGGAGTGTACACGTGTGTTCTACACGGGACGAAGAGAGACGGCGAGCACATTCTGTAAGCCGCCATGACAAGCATCCCTCCTCCCCATCCCTTCTATCAACGTTATTACTTCGTCTCACGGCGTGTTTTTCTATCATCAACATTCCACACTCGCGCCTTTCTCCTCATCTCGCTTCGGGCGGACTTTTTTTTCTCCCCATTCACCGTTCGCCCGCGTGCTTTTTTATCCTATAAATTAAAAATCTTCTCCGTGCCTTGTTCGCCTGAATTAGTGAGTCTCGTTTCACATTTTTTTTCCTTCTCGCACACACGTTGAAAATATCGAAATTGCATAGTTCAAGAATTTTGTTCTTGTTTTTCGGGACTCTTCCGTTCTTGGGGTACAGAAAAGTTTGATAATCGTTCCAGATGGGAATAAAAATATGTCGGAAATGATAAGGTATACGTCTCAGGGGTTGAACACATATGTCCCGAAAATTAAATAATATTTTCTATATTACCTCACGCGTTTGTATTATTTTTTTTTTCATTATAAAATATGTATGGACTTTTTCCCCTTACGAAGGAGGTGTATCTTTCGTAGCGTTCATAACTGTATTATTGGGGTACCTACATATTCATTTAATTACTTATTTACTATAAATATGGTTTTAAATTACGATATAAAAGTTAGGGTTTTGCACATTAAAATATCAGAATCTATATAGTTTAGATGTGTTTTAAAAGTCAATCTCTTTGTTTCAGTACACTCTAAAAATAGTAGAATAATAAATGGAATAGAAAATATAAAAATACTTTTGTATGCATTAGAGCATTTTTTATATGTATTTCTATGCATCAAGTCACTTTTCGAATGCACTCTTAAGGAAGTATTAACGAAAGAACGAAATTGAATTTTTCCTATTAAATTTTTTTTTCGATATAGAGTATTAATCCAATTTTTCAATAGCTAAATTTCAAGTAGCATTATCGATAAAATAAGCGAAAATAATCCCGACAAAGTATATTTGACATAAGCCAGAGTCTTATGAGAAACCATTAGCATCCACTCTTCGATCGAAAAAAAAAATATTTAGAGTGAAATTTCAAACAATCTTAAATACCTCATGTATTCATTAGCCTGTAAGGTTTAATTATTTACCATAAAAATATATGGTCGTCCAACTTTTTATTGAATTATTTAATATCGGATGTGACACTCTGCATTACATCAATATTTTACATTTCGAAATTAGTATATATTTGGTCAAGAACGATTCATTCAATCGAAATTTTTTTATTTATTTACGCCTCATTTAAAAATAAGCCAAATAGTAACTCATTTGACTAGCAAGTATCGCTAATACCCCCATCAAATAAATATAGTGCAACAGAATCGAAAATATAAAAATACTTTTGTATGCATTATATAATTTCTTCTATGCATTTCTATATATGTACCAAGCCATTTTTCGAAACAACTTTTGGAATCTAAAACTCATTCGAAACATCCAGTATTTCGAAAAAGTATTTTAATAATAATAATAATAGTTAAAACAATAATAAACAAATCGTAAATAAAAACATTTCGAGATCATTAAAACGTACGCGTTGCATGGATCGAGATATAGTCGAATAGGGAGGAAGATACAGAGAAAGGGAGGGAGGGGGGGTGGTGAGGGGGGAAAAGGGGTAGCACGAAACCGATGGATGCAGCAGCAGCAGCATACCCGCATGATCCCACTGCGGATACACGGAGGGGCCAGGACAAGACCGCCAGGTTTGCTCGGCCCTTTCCCCGCGGGAGCCCCGACTTGCTTTCGCGTCTCGGGCAGGCTTTCAATGGTATATATACGCGGATGACATACAAACGGGCTGCACACAGTTCCATCATGAAACTAGCCAACTTCTGCTATTCGCATTCTGCTGGTTTAAAGCGCAGAAATTAATCGAGCGAATTACCATGTGACGCATCCGTCCACATGCGCTTCAGCCTTGCCTCGTTTCCTTTACCTGATGAATCATGCTCGAACCCAAATCTCGTTCCTGGACCTGAGCTTATACAGAGCCATTTTTTCAGCTTCATTCGCCGTGTCCTCTGTACTCGGAAAATTAAATGGCAATGGAACTCGTCTTTGAGGTCGATTCGTTTGAAGGGATTCGTGCTCATTCTGTTTAGGTTTTGTTATACTTGAATTTCTGGTTTTGGTGTAAAGTTATATGTACGAGAGCTTTCGTCATTCATGGAAGATTTTGCATCAAATGGGGGCTTAGGTATTTGAGGTACAGTGTTTTATCGACAAAAGCTTTGATATACGAGTTTTCATTCATGATGAATTCATGAAATTTCTTTTTTTCATTCGGCTGCAATATCAATCAGTAGATTCAGTGTACACTTTTTTGGGCACTTTTTACGACTAGCATTGTATTTTAACAAAATAAGAGAATCTAGTCAAAGATTTAAAAAATATTACTTGGATTTTTTTTTCTTTACGAGGGACAACGCAACCGCTACGCGGCCGCTTTTTTGACATGTTTCAATTGATTTTTTGCTGTTCTTCTAGGCACATACTTCATACAAACATCACATAATGCGCTCTGTTCCGATTAATTGATTAGAGATTTCATCTCTTTTTAAATATAGTATATATCCGCACCGATATTTTTTAAAAGTATTTTGAAACGATATTATAAATTAAATACACTAAACTATACACTTTTCGTATGATTGAAAATAACTGGAACTGACACTCGATTGAACTTGTCAAATTTCTACGAAATGTTTTTCGGTAACGAACTACATCTGGCGATATCTGACACGTCTTACTCCAACCCTTTCTATCGATCTACTAATTCCAAATTCAGTCGAAAATCCAAACAATCACGATCGATATCTTTTCGTGTCCTCGACGATATCTACTTCATAATAGGTAATTCCGAAAAATTTTTGCAAGACGAAATTAATGATTCACGCAGCAATGTCATTATTTTCAAAGCAGCCCATGTTAAATTTTTTTTAATGAGTAGCGATTAGCTAAAAATTAATGTGCTCTGCATAATGCACTCTGTTTCGTTGAATCGATTAGAGGCCTCATGTCTTTTTTAATATAGGATTTATAACAGAAAAGTTATACATATATCTTATCATCAACGATATGTTAAGATTTTAACACAACAAATTAGACATAACGATTTGTCATAAATTCCGAAAAGGACTAATCAAAAAAATTGCTGATTATTTTTTCGAATTAATTTATTTGACTCTTAAATTATTCTTTATAGAATTTTATTCCAGTAATTATTTTAAAAGTGCACTCATTTCTTAAATAAGACGTCACCTTGTAACCTACTTTATTTGTCGATTAAAATTTATGTTGATAGAATATTTAAAAATATAAAGTCGATTTGGATGAGAGAGAGAGAGAGAGAGAGAGAGACAGAGAGAGAAAGAACGGAAAACCCAGTCATTGGCAGTCAATATTTTTTAAATTCTTGATAAGTGATCCGTCATAATTAAAAATCGATTATTGCTGTTTTATTTCAAAAGTTTTAAATATAAATCATTGCTAAGAATAATTCCACAGCGCTTGTCATTATCACTGGAAAATAATGGACAATGAAGTTAATTTTTCGTCAATTTCTTAATGGGTTCGTTTATTAGGGAGAAATCGCGCAGAAGAATATAAAAGTAAAAAATAAACAGTGATTCAGAAGGAGAAAAGAGATTTCCTCTCGGCGTGAAACGAGAGGAACAATATCGAGTCATTATCCGAACTGATTGTATCCGAGAAAATAGCGGGTCGTGCTCGCTTTTCGAGAACTATTATATACGAAAGGCGGAACGTGTGTGCTCGCAGGAACTTGACTTTTGTCGAAAACGCATTGACAATCGAGAGCGTGAAGAATCGATATTCGATTCAATCGCCAAACCAATATGGGACGTGAACTCGAATCACCATCTCCCCTCTCTCCTTTCCTCCTTTCCTCCCCCTCTTCCCAACCCCTTCCACTCCAACTCCCAATTCTCTCTCACGCTTTTCTCTCTTCTCCCCTCCTTGATCCTCGAACGGCAGTAATCCCCACTTTTATTCCGGTGCACGCCGAGTGTAGGTCGTGCCGTTCGACGCCCCGTTTCGTAATGAAGCCCGCCCGGTATTGAACGTCAATACCACGAGCCTGGGCAAATCCTGGCTGCCTCAACACGTCCCTGACCACTGGCACTCCTACGCTCGTTTTTTCTCCTTCTGCTACACACTTTTCAACAAATACTCGACTCCCTTTCTTTATTTCGTACAAAAAATTGGGCATACGCTCGAGCATGTGAAAGTTTTTTATATAACTTTTATCAAAGCATTTTATTTTTTAAGTAAACAAACGTTAAATTGAAATTCATCTAGAGAAAAGTATTTTACTTCTGATCGCACCGAAATATAAGTTTATGGTGCTTTTACAAATTGCACTGTCCTTTATTTTTCCCTGGCGATGCGAACCCTTTAATTTCTCATGATTTTAAATTATTATAATTGAATTTTATGGTAACGGAATTTGGACGGGAATAGCTTTGATAAATATTAATTGAAAAAGATATGAGTATATTTTGGAACGGATCGATCGATGTTGCAATTTCGATGAGGTGATCGAACCTTCGCTGCTCTCTGCTTTCCTCCTCGTTGAATCATGAAATTCATTATAGAAAATGTATTTACAGGAGCACCGCGCTCAGATACGTTTCTCATGTATACGTTTCTTCCGTCCATTATATTCTCGTTCGTCTGTGTTGCACCTTTGATAAAATGTGTCTGTGTGTGTGCGTGCTCCACCGAAGAGCCACGATTCCACAGTTTCGCTTCTGTCTACACTATTTTACATTTTAATATCGATTGTATGCAAATACGGCTTCGTTTATACTCGCCGTGACTTCCTTAACTTGTAAGTGATTCAACTCGAATCGCGCCCTCACTTATCGAGTTCTTTCATTTTTTTATTCATCCCCCTCCGATACTTAAACTTTCATTTGCAAATTGTTTGCCAGAGAGAGCATTTTCACCTCATGTATATTTCTCAACCGAAAAAGAAAATTTCTCACGATGTTAAACTTCTTAAAAAAGTATTTATTTCTTCTTCTTCTTTGTTCTCATTATTTTCATTCAGTTACGAAAGAAATTATATCGTATTTTCTTTTTGTTTTTTCGATATTGAAAAGTTTAAGTTGATGAAATTGTTTTTATTTTTTTGCTCGATTGTCATGCAGTTCAGGCGGGAGTTTGTCAGTTAAACTATCGCGAGTCCGTACGTGACTTGGTCCGCTCGGACACGAAGTTCTCACTCCTCGCACACTTTCTTGGGAAAGGGAAAACACGTCGGGGAGAAAAGCGTCCGCCGGGACTTGCGCTCGCGAGCGTCAGGCTCGGGAGACTGCGCGTCATTATTCTGCCTTCCGGTACAATCAGGGCACGACGAACGTCGCGAATACTGATCGTAACCTTAGAATACCTTTGGCATTCTTCGTCAGCAAAAAAAAAGAATATTCAGTGCGTAAACATTTTTTTTTCCAACAAAAGAATCCAAATGAATTAATTTTTCGTCATAGTTTTCCATTTCTTTTTTTCTAACATATACTTTTTACGTTCAAATTTAAAAATATATTGTTATATTACTAATTTAAGATACATTTATAAATATTGTTTCTTGTGTAAATTAAAAATATAGTAAAATAATTCGCGTTCATAAAAATTTTTTAATGATTTTGTCATGAAACTTATAATGCACTAAAAACTGAAGAAAAGTTTTCCAGAAGGATGATTTTTTTAATTTTTTTGAGTTTAAAGTACACTAAGAGAAATTACGATCCATATAAGAAAGCAATTTGAAAAATCCATTGTGTGTCTATGCTGAGGAAAAATATTCTTTTTTATTCAAACAATACGTTTTTTGATGTTTTTTTAACATTTACATGTAATAAATAATTGACGACATGTTTATTCATTTTTTTCTTATATAAATAAAAAATGAAAAAAAATTCTCGAACAATAATAAGAAATTTGGGGATGTCATTTGTCTACTGAAACAAAAAAAGAATGTTTCAATAGAAGAAAGTGTAGCAGGCGTGCCGTAAAGCTTTTAATTTTGACGTTTGACAAAATGCTTTCTTCTTATCAGTGGTAAAGGGAAAAATAAAATGATAAAGTAAGGACGTGGCTGCTAGTGTGATTGTTTATCTATCTCGTTATAGTGAAGAAGTATTGAAAAGGGAGATAGGACTCACGCATTTATTTCTCCGGCCAAGCCCCCGTATTCCTTTTTATTCGATTATATCATTCTTTCACGTATAATCATCTCATACTGGTAGAAATTACTCTGGCAGTAGCACACCCAGCATAATATATGATTGTTCGATTTTTTTTCCAAAATGTCATCAACGAAAAAAAAAAATTTTGCTGGATAAACTTTATAAAGTCTCAAGTACGTTAGATTTTTATTTTAGTATGTAATTTTAAGTGCATATATTCAAGAAAAAAGGGTGGTTCGTAGATTTTCTTTATTGGGAAAATGCCGGGCCCTTGAGCGAAAACGTGCGGTCGTCCCTTTGGCTCGTTCGTCCCTCGAAAAGTTTCAGCAGACTGAGAAGAGGCCTTTAAAGAGGAATCTAATTTCAAATCGATTTCTCTTTGGGGATGAATATTACAAGAACCCGGGATGAAATCGAGGATGAAATAAATAAAGGATTCGACGTCGACGAGCACTCTCAGTTTGCTTCTTGGACTTAGACTACGAACTTGGATTAAAGCCTCCGGGCGATCACTCGTACTTCCACTTCACTTATCCTTATTCCTCGGCGGCGCTCCCTTCCCAAGTCCATTCCTGAACTCTAATCATTCAGCATTATTATTTTATTTCATTAGCCTGCACGAATTTACCGAAATTGATTCTTGAACGGAATTTCACTATAAATAAACGAAATTTATCGCACTGATGTCAATTTACCATTAAATTCGTAGAATACAATATTAAATACAGTAGAATTAAAAAATTAATGATAAAAATGTGTCTGAAAAAAAATCAAATAAAGGTACATGTGCAAACGTTTCTTGTTTGTTATATAAATTTTGCTATAATTTAACGATTGTTAAATTCATGAAGAATTTAACTGGAGAGTCGTTTGTTCGGCAGAGATAGGGAAAAGACGGATAGTATAAATTGAAGCCTTTAATCACGGTTGGAAAGACTCGACTGTGCGAAGCTGATGGTGGGAGAGGAAAGCAGGAGTCGAGGTTCCCAGCTCGAAGAGATTCCGAAGGACTTATGCTTCCTTTTTATATTTATTAGAAGCACCCCTGGCGCACTCTTAATCTATCGAAGGTCTTTCCCTTTCTCTCTCTCTCTCACTCTCTTTCTCTTTCCCCTTGAACGAAGCTCGACATAAATTGAGCTTGGCCGGTGATAATTCAGCGAGACGAGACTGGACTATCCAAAGATCGCGAGGACTGCGCCGGGCTATTCGCATCGCTTTCTATTTTTCTCTTCTCCTCCTCTCTTCTCGAGCTCACGGCCTCAGGGTTAACTCCGGTTGCTCTTCAGGATTTGAAGGAAATACGAGGCTATCAAACGGGACGTAAAAATTGATCTCTAATTCCCTAAATACCGAAGATATATCCTTTGGTCGATTTTCCTCTCATTCTTTATCTCTTTTACTCTCGGTCGAAGTGAAAAATCAGGCTGGAAAAGTGAAAAATCGCTCTCCAGCAAACAAAATCAATCTCTTCATTTAAGAAAAAACGTCGAATTAAATTTATAACAAATAGGTATTGCTCTCGTATATTGTTCACCAGAGTCTGATAAGAAAAAATGTGTCTTACATTGTCAAATTCATCAACAAGTCTAAAGTAAGAGAGAGAAGAAAAGAAAACAAAATCAATATGTTCGAATTAAATTTATAATAAATAGTTATTGCTCTTGTACATTATTCATCAGAGTCTGATAAGAAAAAATATCTCACACCGTCGAATTCATCAACGAGTCTGAACTACACAATTTTAAAAAATTTTCAAATTAAAAAATAAACAATGGAGAGAAAAGAAAACAAAATCAATATCTTCATTTAAGAAAAAGAAGTTGAATTTAATTTGTAATAAATAATTATTGTTCTCGTATATTGTTTACCAGAGTCTGACATAAGAAAAAAAAAGTATTGCACCGTCAAATTCATCAACGAGAGTCTAAACTAAATAATTTAAAAAAATGTTTGAGATTAAAAGTAAATAATGGAGGGAAGAAAAATGAAAAAAAAAAGATTAGGAAGAGAAAGTGGAAGTTTTGTTTTCCCAGTGTGACGACTCCTCTGTCTGTGAATCACGAAACTAACGCCAAAAGGGGTAGAAAAAGGGGTATAAGGAAGGGAAGAAACGGATGGTTAGGGGGTTTAAAGGATTGCGAATCCTTGATATTTCGTTTCGTCCAAGAAAGTCGAGAAAGACAATGAGTGAGAGAGAGAGAGAGAGAGAGAGAGTAGAGGGGGGGGGAGAAGAAGAGACGTTCGCGTGAGCTCCGTTACTCCTTCATCCCCCTCGCAGCTCTCTCACCCCCCTATTCAGTCTCGCTGATAGGAATACTGTCGGGGCTCCGTGAATTTGCATTTTTGGCGAATTTACAATTTGATTAGAAAGCCCGAGCCCGCGCGTCGCCCTCTCTCCCTGCTTCTAGCCTTACTCTCCTTCTCCTTTTTTTTTCGTTTCCCCTGTACGTGGAAACTCTTATATCTCGACTATCTCGAAACGGCGAGATAGTCGGATTGAGAAATGGGAATCGTCGACGATTCCTGTCCGATGGATCTGCAGCGAGCGTGGGGAAAAGGAGGGGAGGGAGGGGGGAGGGGGGACAGAGATAGGGCCGAGACAGCAAAAACGAGCTAGAGAAATGAGGCTGACTGAACGATCGCCTCGCGAAGAAGGCGAAAGTGTCGAGTATTGACCTAGAAACGCGAAGAATGGTGAACGAAGTGAAAAAAAAAGAACGTCATCGGGAATCTATTTTAAAAAAGCCCTAAACGCGTTCTCGATGTAATTAAATTAATTAAATTAAAAACAATTGTGTGGAATTCGTGCGTAATTTTATATGCATCGAATGAAAATATGAAGAAAATGAAAAGGACGGGCTTGGGTAAAAAATAAAATAGGCCGAAAAATTTGCATCGAAAATTTTATCGCCGGAGGAGTCGCGTTAATTTCGAGCGCTAAAGAAAACGAGATAAGCGACGAGATATATTCACGGCTTTAATCTCGTTCAAAATTCTCGTACTCGTTTTGCCCCTCTTTTTCTTTCTTTTTTTTTCGTTTCTCATTTTTTTCTTCGTCTCTGACTCGCGACTCGAGTACAGTCTCGTTTCAGGAAGGGGTTAAAACGGGGTAGGAAAGCTTATCGGCTTACGCTCTCAGAATGTGGACTACGTGTTTGCTGTTCTTGCGAGCTTAGCTCTTATTCTCCCTCTTTTTAAGAGACTCTGAGCACTGCGACAATATTTTTCAAGTTTCGCTGTAAAAATAATGTTAAGAATGTTGACTACTAAATTTTATAGCAATAATGAATTAAAAACAAATGTAAAATTTTAAAATAATTGTTTTTACTTCATTATTTATTTATGTATTATCATCCATATAATATATGTTACATTATATAATATATATTAATAATAATATTATTAATAACATAAAAATTAATATATATAATATTATATAAACAGTATAAAACAATTATACTCGTAAAATAGGAATATCGGTAATTGTAATAGCATATACAGGAAAGGGCAAATGAATAAACTTTCATTTTCGGATTGGTGTTTATATCAGAATAAATTCAGGATCAGGAGTGAGTTTTTGGCTTGGTTTTGGCTTCGGGCAACACGAAAACCGAGCTCTGCTATTAGTTATTTAATTCTCAATCCGCTGTATCAACCAAGAAGAATTCAGTACATTAATCCAAGAGAAAAAACGAGCTAGAGGGAGAGAGAGAGAGAGAGAGGGGAGGAAAAGCGGAGCTGCGGGTTCGGCTGCTTTGTGCGAGCGAAAAGTTTCGCGTTCCAGTTTCACATTTCTCCCGCTCGTATCTCGTTTCTCTCCTGACCAAACCTTCCGTGTGTCACTTTTCGCTGAAGCTTTTCACCCCGCTCTCATCTCCTCCAGCTCCCGTTCTAACTGACATCGAAACTTTTTCTTTCTCCTTACTCTTTTCATTCGATTCCGTTCGAGCTTGAAAAAATGAAGTTCGAGCAAACAAATATAGAAATGAAGAGCGCGAGCGGAGCGAGAAAAAGGGAAACATCAAAGATTGCTTCTGAACAAATAAATGAAAAAGGTATAAAAGGTCCGAGAAATAAGGTCAAGAGATTGAGATTTTCATCAACTAATGCGAAAGAAAAAAAAATTTTCAATCCATTTGATTTCTTTTCATTTCTCTCTCTCTCTCTCTCTCTCTCTCTCTCTTTCTTTCTTTTTTTCTTCCTTGGAAAAACGACTTTTATATCATTCTTCTATTTCCCTGTATATCGACGACAACGGATATGAAATTAATATATCGTCTCGGTTCAATGAAAATAAATTGGAACGTGTGCGACTTGTAACCCGAGATGATGTGTACGATCCGGGAAACGCAGTTATTTTCTCGTAATCCGGTCAAGAGGTCACTCAAATATTTTTTATATTATAGATTATTGCATCAAAAGTGAAAATAAAATTTAAAAATTACCGACAATCATTTCGAGATATTTTTAGAATGGGGGGGGGATTCGATAAGAACCTGCCAGTGATTGATAAGGCTCTCGAGGAGAGGAGAAATAGAAGAAAGTTCGTGATAAGGGAGAGAGCGCGGAAGCAAACAGGAAATCGTGGGTGTCGCCGAGCGGAAATGCTCTTCGGTATCTCACTGGCGACATCCGTGCAGGACAGGACGTGCCGATTAAAAAAAGGAAAAATAACGCGGGAGGAAAAACAGTCGCGAATGCGGCGACAACGGCGCTCCTGCGTCGCGACGCTTTCGAGGAATTCGACTTCCTGTCCGATTAATTGGTCGCTCGTTTGCTCATGATGAATGAGCCACATGTATCTTTAAATTAAAAAAAAACAATAGTTATTCTTACTTTCGTCAGAAAATGTTCCGTGCACATCTTTTTCCGTAACATTCGTGTGTATTGTAAAAAAAAGATAGATGTAATAAAATTACATGTACTGCACATAATTTATTGACGAAAATTAATGAAACTTCTCATATAGCTTTTCAAGAATGTTCATGTTAAAAATTGTGATTTTTAATTTTATCAATGTTTAAATATTTAAATAACAACATTGATGTAATTTTTCAACGAAATATCTGTTGACCTACTAATTTTACTTTCATTTTATACGAGAAAAGCATATTGTTTGAGTCTCATTAGAATTTTTTAATTATTTTTCTTACACTATAACTGTTTCTATCATTATTATTATTTTTTTTTTAAATAAAATATGTGACATTTTTCATGAGTAAACGATATGCACAATACGGTTAAAAATTCAACTGCCGAAATTGTATTTCTGATAACAGATAACTTTGTGCGGTTGGAGTGGTGAAAAAACATCGAAATGAAAAGATTTTCATCGAAATGACGATTTCAGCTTTTGGTTCGGATTGAAGCGTGCAACGAACTCATTAACTTTTTTTTATTGGAAAGAGAAACAAATAAACTGAGAGAAAATCACGATAGTAGATTATATTTTCAAGGGCCAACCATACTAATTACTCAATAACCATAAATATATTTTTATTATATAGTAACATGAAGTATATTTAAGAAAGAATCTGAATAAAATATATTTTTATAAGATGTCTTGAAAAATAATAATTAGTATAGTTGTTACTTTCGTATACTAAGGTGTACAATATATTTTCCTCTTAGTAGTATGTGGTTTTTCAGAATTATTTGCAACATCCTACAAAATATCGAAATGTCGAACATGTTAAAGCTGCTTGATTTTTAAGTTATCAAGACTATTGTGGCGAGCAGGTATACATTTATTTAAAAAGCAAGTTTTTTTTTAATATTCGAAACTAGCAGGTTATGATAGCTCGAAAATGCAACTTACTCGGGGCACAAACTAAGAATTCATATTGAAAAATTGAAAAAAACTGATCCAAAAATCCGTATTTTGAATTGTTTAATATGAACAATGGCGACAATCGAATATTCTGTGTTGTCAATTTTGTGATACGGATCTGGAATGATTGAGACCAATCGATTTGACAGTTGTTGTCATTTGTTCTCTGTATGATATGATTCTAGATTTATTTTTTGTTTATTTTTTTTACATGAATCTTACGAGTTATAAATGGTATAACTAACCCGAATTTGTTTTATCTATATAAGAAGATAGAATATATTTAATAATCGTAATTAAATTAATAAATTAATGTTGTTTCTTAAAAACGAAATGAATGACCATTGTAGTCCCTTTGTAAAATCACAATGTTTCGAACGCAATTCGATGAAAGGAAAAAAAAATTAATTGAATGGCAGGAGGAGGTTCGGTATCGGCGATAATATTCCGTTTGAAAGATACTGGAACGAAAGGTAAGTAAATTTGCATTCCCAGAGTCGGGGGGGAAGGGTGGAAAGGTCCGTGCGTGCTTAGTTCACATTCGTCAGAGACCTGATGTGTACAAGGACGAATAATATATTCACCGTGGCGTGCTCTTATTCGTTTCTAATATACTCATCCCATTCGGCTGGCTCTCTTTCAACAAATCCTTTATATAAATATATAGGCAGACAGGGGTTGCGAGAACTCTTCAATTTAGGAAGGTCGCGAGCCCGAGGATAAGATCTCGAGCGTAATCGTGTGTCCTTAGCATTGTTCGAATCGACCGGGAGAACATTTTCAGGGCCGAGACTCGGTAAATTAAAGGTTGGCCGTATTAAAGGTTGACCGATGTCTCGCAAAATCTCTCGAGTCTTCGCTCTCTGTGATCTATCCTCGACTATATATACGCGTACTCGCTTCGCGTCTCGTTATCCCTTTGTTTTTCATCCCTTCGCCTTCACCCGGCAGGATATTCGCGAAATTCGCCAGACTTCCGGCAGCCTCGAAGGATATCTCCCGCCCGCGGAGGGGAAGCAAGACGAGCGACGAGGGACTCGTCGCAACATTCCGACCGGAAACCGCTTTGAAATATTCTCTCCGAGGGGACCCGACCTCTTCCCATTTGCATCTGCATTCTTTTGATCCCCCGGAAAAAACGATCACGCGATCTTCCCTTAATTTCGTCGATTGCGAATTTCTCGACTATCATTATACCAAGTCGGGATCCAATGAAAATTTTCTCGATTTACTCTCCAACTTGAATACTTGTTTGGCGCGTCATCAATTTCCCCCCCCCCCCCTAAATTAATCTTTTTGCAAACAACATCAGAATTTTGAGAATTTAATTTTATGAAATGTCTACTTTGTTTTCTGTAATTTGAAAAAAAAACACGTTTAAATTTCAATTGAAGAAGGTTGAGCTAATAAATTTTTCTCATAATTTACATGAATTTAGTTAGAATTTCGAAACTATTTCGTTTTAAATCAATAATTATATCTGCACTGTTGTATCAATTATGAAATAATTTTTATTTTTTAAGTAGAAAAAGTATGTTCTTTGTTCAATTAAATAAATTTTTTTTAACGTATATAAATGTAGTCATATAGTTCCAAAAGTATTTTTTTAGTGATAATAATTTTTGCACCCTTTTAGCAATGAAAAGAATTTGTCAAATCATTAAATTTTGAAAGACTTTACACTCGTATGGTAATTCGGTCGAAAAAAGAAATTTGTTATTTCCTCAATTAAAAAACGAACGACGAAAAGGTCGTGAAAAAGAGATAGCTAGAAGCAGGAAATGAAAAAAATGTAAGCTGACCTTAAGGGAAAAGTTTTGCGAGAAGGACAACACGAAGTATCCCCTAAAAAAGATCACGAGGGTGTGAAATAGAGGGTAGGATGCACATAATATCCTGGCGAATTTTATCCCTGCGTTACAAGGAATCAGAGGAGAAGCGGAGCCACGGAAAAAAGGAAAAAAAATAACTGAAACAAAGCGAAAAAAGGGGAGGAAAAAGAGAAAAACGGGCGAAAAGAGAAATAGAAGGATAAAGATCGCGAGAGGAGTGGCGATGGCGCCGCACCCTGGAGAACAACCCCCAAATATCTTCGAGATAAAGGTCAAGCTGTATAAATAGAGAAACACCCAGCACGCGCGCGAGTTGAACAAGGAAAAAAAAGAGCTTGGAATCTTGGCTATAGCGATATTAGGAAGGCAAAAAAAGAGAAAAGGGACGAGTAAAAATAAAGGCCATTAATCAGGCCTTCTCCTGCTCGTCTCTCTCTCCCTCTCTTACGCTCCATGGAATTGCCAAGGAAATAAGAATCGTGGAAAGAGGCAGAAGATTCCTCCTCCTATTTTTTTTTCTTCCTCCGCTGCTTCTTCCAACCGCTCTAAATCATGAGTTTATTTCGTTGGGAAGGACTCGAGAACGTGAAAATGTGAGGATTCGCGTATACTTCGAGGGAAAAGCCGAAGAGAATCGAGAGGAAAGAAAATTGGAATAGAGACCAACGAAAAAAAAGCGATGAGTTTTCCCAACGCCCTGACAAACTTAATTTTTTTTACACCCTAAATTAAGTTCGAGACTTTGCGATAATTTCAGTTAAGAAATTTTATTGAAACTTTTGACGTGATGAGTTTCAAAATTTATGGTGATTGCGATTAATTGAAAAATTGCTCAAAATCATCCGAACGAAAGGTTGCTCGTAAATTATATGACGTTTTATGGCATCACAGGAAAAATTGATCAAGTTTTCGATAAGTCATTTCGAGGATGAAACGTCAAAGGCGAGCGGATGGAATATCCGACCTCGTCGAAGTTCTGGGGATGAAGTGACCCCTCAAGGATGTCAAAGAAAAATTGAAGTGTACGGATAGTGCAAGAGAGAAAGCATAGGAGTGGAAAAAGGTTGAAAGTTATTGGTAAGCAGGTCACACCTCGTGGATAAAGAAGCGAAGCACGTATCAGAGCCTTTTTTTATTATTAAAAGGAAGATCAAGCCTCGGAGGAAGGAAAGTTTTCTCTCTGTGGCATCGCGTTGACGAGACACACTTTTTCCAAGTGTTTGGCCACGGCGAGGCCAGCTGACTCGAAAAATGGGAAAAAGGAGTAGATACGATGGGGCATGACACACTTTTTCACCCGGGACGTAATACGGACCGGATAAGGATAAAAAATGGCCAGAGGTTTGTTAAAAGGAAAAAGGAGAATAAGTGAAGGATGATGTGACGAGATGGAAGGGAAAAAAGCGAGCGTTACTCTCCTCGGATAGTTTTAGTGACATCGGCATTAGGCAACTTCCAATGGCAGATGCGCAAGGACCAAAAACTTGCTCCAGATTCGACCTGAATCGAACTTTAAACGACTTCATTGCTCCCCTTCGGCATTTTTCCACTCTCGTATATTTCAACCCCTTCCGAGCAACCTTTATATTTTCATATATTATATCCCACCCTGTCGTCATCTTACATTGGATTTCTACAATCCAATATTCTCTTTGTACAGAATATTTTTTCCTCGACCCCTTCACCAAACTACATTTTATTGCAGACAATAAAAGAATCTCTTTTTATTTCCAGAGTATATAATCTTCTCAAGAAATTTTATCACATTATCCCAAATGTCACAATAAGTAGATTTCTCTATATAAAAATGAATTATTTAAAAATTAAATACATTTTTTTAAGAAAAAAAATCAATTTTAGACAAAATCTTATGTTTCAAGATCTGTCAAATTTTTCTCCCGGTGTAAGTTGTCCGAGGAAGATTCTATGCTCGCAAAAATTTTGAAAAATCTTTTATCGTGATATTTCTCTCCGTCGCTTCATTTCCTCTGGCGCTGAGATGATTTCCGGTTCTTGGAGTGCCGGGGAGAAGACCGTTTTGTCCGGGCATATAAGAAAAAGCGAGTGTGACGTTCGTGAGAAGATCGGTAAAGGGGGAAAAGCGCACGAGGGTTTACCGTGAAATGGTACCGCACCGGGGACACAATTAGTCACAATCTACCTTAGTTATGACTTATTCGGGGTAGCTGCTGGTTGTGCACGAAGCACAAATTACTTAACTTGGTCAGCTCTCAGAGGGAGAGACGAAAGGAAGATGAGAGGAAAAGAGAGAGAGAGGAAGAGGGAGGAGGGGCGAGCGAAAAGGGGAAGAGGCAAAGAGGACAAGAGGGTCGTGAAAGTTGTTACTGAGGGACTCGAGAGAGAGAGAAAGAGAGACGTGAAGTATGAAGAAAAGCGATGGAGGATATAACGACGCGGTAAAGTTTCTCTTCGAAACTTCGCAACCCCCTAAATCCCCATACACGTTATAACGTTCTCAGACTTTTCCTCGTCACACGTACATGCACGTTATAACTCTCTCTTTTCCTCTCATTAAATATTCTGCGTACTCTCTTGCTCATAAAAATCATGTTTGCAAAAAAAGGATACATTGAACGAGTCAATTTTGCGTACTTTGACTTTTCAAATCCACGTATACATTAACATCGAAGAAATTCTCATTTTTTTTCCGATATCACCTTTTGAGTCTTTCATGGTCTTTGAGAAAAAAATAAAACATGTAAATAGAATTAAATCCGTATCAAGTGTGTCCCTCGTTTCAGGATTTAATTTTCAATCCCTTCGAGCTTTATTTACAGGTATGATAAAGAGAAAAAAAGCAAGTGTAAAAATCTACTGTTTCCTTCGAGATTATTATCAGTGAAAAAATAACAGGGGTTGTAAAAAGGAGCTTTTATTTTTCATCGTACTGGAGAGAAGTAAGTGGCGCGTTGAGAGAGAAGCGATGAAAGACACGCACGAAGTGTGCTTATTAAAAAAAAAGAGAGAGAGAGAAAGAAAGGGAGAAGAGAAGGAGCGAAAGGAAAATATAAAAATTGCCCAAAGCGACTGTGTGTAAACATTTTTGCAGGGACTCGAAAAACAAAATGAAAAATATAATCGAGAAGTCAAAACAGGGGACAGAGGGTTGTGCGACGCGTATTTGTGTTTGAGTAATGCAGAAAAAAGGGAAAATAGCGTAGGTCGACGAAAGATAGGAAAAGGGCAGGGAGTTTGGAGGGAGAGGAAGATCGCGTGACCGAGGCTTCTCCCCTGAATTATCGTGTGTTTAAAAAGCCTCGTTTTGTGGTTCGCGAGCTTGCACACTTTTTTATTCTCGTTTTTGAGCGATCTCTCGACTCCTAAAGCGTTTGTCCTTGTTTTCCACCTTTTCGCCCACTTTTTCACCGACCTTTTCTTTTCGACGTTTCTTCTACTTTTCTTCTCTCTTTTTTTTTATTTAATCGCCAGTCACTGAATTATACGACTGCACTCGAGCGATTAACTTAAGTAGACCTTTTTCCTTATCTCTCGAAATTCTCCGACTGGCTCGCCCGCCGCTCGTAGAAAAATAATTGCCACAAAATAGACCGACGCCTCATTCCAACTCTTTTCCTCCCCTCGCCCGCTCATTTTCTCCGTGTTTTTAACTTCGTTTTCGTTTCTCTTATCCTCGTTTCGCGAATTTTATGGTTTTCGACTCGGCCCGAGAGTCCGAGGATTGTATAAACTAGCCAGACGGCCATCTTCCACCGGCGGGGAGTTCCCAGTGCCAAGAAGATTTTTCTCTTCGTAAATGCTCACCGGAGAGACAGGAGAAATAGTGGCGAACGGGATGAAAATAAGACCAGTAAAAAATGCATATACTGTCGAGAACAAAAAAAAATAAATTCCCCAAAATATCACATAAAAAAAAAATAATCATAGATCAAATAAAAATAATATGTATAAATATTTCTGTAAAAATGTTTTTTAGGTTAATTATATCAAGAAATAAATGCTTAAAGAAAAAATTTGGGAGAAAAATGATAAGAGGGAATAGTGAATATAGTTTTTGTGAAAATGAAGCTGAGATTTTACTCTTATATAATAATTTTAAAAAACGGAAAAAGAAATAAATTTGCTGAAATATCACACAAAAAATAGAGGAACAATAAATCAAATAAAAATAACTCAGCGTTTTACAAAAAAAAAACAAAAATTCTTGAGAATAATTATATACAAGAATCGACAAGAATATGCGATTAATGAAATGAGACTCTTATAAAAGTGTAAAAGAAATAAATTTGGAAGGAAAATGATAAGACAGAATAGTGAATATAGTTTTTGCGAAAATAGATCCAAAATTTTACTCTTGATAATAAAAAAAAAAACGAAAAAAGAAATGAATTCACTGAAATATCACATAAAAACTACAGCAATAAAAAATCAAATAAAAATAACTCAGTGTTTAAAAACAAAAACTTGAGAATAATTATATAAAAGAATGAATAGAGATTGATATAAAATGGGTCGACAAGAATATGCGATTAATGAAAAAGGACTCTGATAAAAGTGTGAAAGAAAAAAATAAAAATAGGGAGAAAAATGTCAGGAGAGAATGGCGAATATATATATAGTTTTTGTGAAAATGGAGCCAGCTGAGAGAAGTCTCAGTTGTCCGTCGTGTTCGCTCTTGGCTGACTCCGAGGGAGCTTGCAGCGGAGAGAAGCTCAACGTGCAAGGGGTTAGCTCGCATTAGAGGTAATTGCCGTTGAAGTCACGTCACGTCTCACACCCGGTTGCCTCGGTCAGTCAAGTCTCAGCCGTGTGACCCCACCTCGGTCCATTGATCAATGACGACAGCCAACTTCACTAACACACCCAAATTCTATCCACCCCGATCCTTTGCCTTCTCCGCTTTCACGGATACGAGCTCGACGAACCGTCACTGAATTTACAGCGGAAATTCGCCACGAGAATTTCTCACGATGAAATTTCCCAAAATCTCATCAAAATAGATAACCAACGTTTCATTTTTTAATTTGAAAAAAAAAAAAACGTAAATCGTATTATATTCGTAGAAAATAAATGTACCATACTTTCAATAAAATGTAAATTATAAAATATCGTACGAACATATGTTGCAGAGTAGTAAAATGAAAAGAAAATGGAATGAAAAATGTATTTATTGCGGAAGAGAGTGAATTTGGATATGAATTGTCGTTAAGAACGATATTTTGTCGCGTATTTGCTTAATTGTAACAATTTGACGAAAATGTGGAAAGTTGGAAGTTGTTTATCCAAGATTACGAGGCCGCGCACAATATCGTCGGAGTAAAAAGAACGCACGAGAACAGGAGATAAGTGCGCGATAACCTTTAACCTCCTTCGTTCTGCCGAGCGGGTATAATGGTGCTCGATCTACACACACGACGAGCCGTTCTCGATGGCCGAGGCAAAGAGCGATAAAACATTCGAAGAGTGCAATAAGAGGAAGATAGATAATAAAAATGAATTCATTTCCCGGTAGTGAGGTCACCGACTGTGCCAACTTTTTATTCTCGAGACACGCGACGAGATATGTAACCATCAGGCATCTCCTTCTCTCTCCCACGTACATTATTCCCATTATCGTAACAAGTCGCTTCGATCTAAAACGTGAAACCCAAAGAAACTTCGCATCGATCAACCTTTTTATTTAAGGATGTCAGTCAAAAATGTTGATTAAAAGAAAAATGTATCATTTTGGGATGAAACGATTGGAAAAGTTCCCAGCTACAAAATCCACACAAAAAAATCTGTCTTTATTGACCATTTAATTATAATATTCGTAATTGAAAATTCGATTACTAACATTGAGTAGATGCGAGAACAGAATTCCGTATCTTTACTCTCAAAAAGCAATTGTTTTGTACATGAGTGACTCTTTATAAAAACTATTTATATTATTCATTGAACACTTTTAAAGCTGTAGGACAAAAAAGAACTTGAAGTTTGAGCCTTTTGTATCAACTATTGAAGATAAATGACGATAAAACGTTACCCAAAGCTCTATATAGTAATACGCCATTGACAATTTTTCTATATAACCTTAATCAAAACAACTTTAATAGAAGCTTTAACGTTAATAAATAGACTTTTTGGATCACTGTGATAATTCTTAATTCCCAAAAATTTGACCCTTTATTTTAGTATTCTCGAATTACAGTAAAAAGTATGTTTAAAAAAAAATTTGTTAAAAGTACTCAACTTCACTTGGAAGACATCCTTAATTCAATAGCAAGAATAAATATTCATTTCAGGGGTATTATCGATACTTGTTAGCCAAATGAGATACTGTTTGACTTTCTTTTAATGAGGTATAAATAAATAACATTTAAGATTTAATAAATCTTTTTTACCAAATATACTAATTTTGAAGTGTAAAATATTGATGTAATGTAGATCGTTAAAAAGTTATTTTCATTTTTAGGTTAAAGTTTGACTTGGATTCACTATCTGATGTAATCATTAAATAATTATAAATGTAAAGTTTAATGACAATATATTTTTATGGTAAATAATTAATCCTTGCACACGAATGAAATTGTGAGATATTCTACATTATTTGAAATTTCACTCTGAATATATATTTTTTCTATCGAAGAGTAGATGCAAATGCTTTCTCTTAAGATTCTGGCTTATGTCGAACATACTTTGTCGGAATAATTTTCGCTTTTTTTATTGATAATGCTACTTGAAATTTAGCCATTCGAAAAATTGGATTAATACTTTATATCGTAAAAAAAATTCAATAGGAAAAATTCAATTTCGTACTTTCGTTAATACCTCTTTAACAAACTTTTGAAAAAAATTCAACATTTTGCAGAAAAATAAAAAGTAAATTAATTAAAAAAATACTGAGTTATTTTATTAACTTTGCTATGTGTATAAGAAAAATTGTTATACTTTTAAACTTGAGTATGAGTGGAAAAAATTTTTAAGATATCTTTTTATTTCATGAATGTTGATAATATTTTCAGAGCAAATCGAATCACTTCGTGACAGTTTATTTAAAAGCTGTACGTGTTAACTAAATTTCAAATCATTACTTAACTTTTTTTGAGGTAGAATTTCTTCAAAATTTATACTGAACTTCTTTGATATCATATAAAAATGTTTGCAATATTTAAAGAAGCTTTATCATGTGTAATCAAAGTATGTATTTTTAAAAATTGCCACTTATAATATGGGCTCTTGTATAAGAGATTAAAAAATGCGACGGCTTTCAACAAATAATATTTCGATCACTGGATGGTAAAGCTTCATAAAATTTGGTATACACTTCAATATGACATAAAAGAAGATTTGTGCAAATTTTCAAGAAATACTGTCTCAAATTATCTTCACGCGACTCCTTATATAAAATTTTTACACCACACTCTGATTTTTGTGACAAATATTAACGAATTTGATCCCTTTTTTTTATTTGATTAAAAAAAAAATGTTCGATGTAAACAAGTTTGTAGAATTCTGCATGGGGAATTGAAAGTATCTTCGATAAATTTTCCGGACAACACGTCGATCGATAAAAAGATCTGCGCAGGGTATCGCACACGATAAACGTTGAAGAAATAAAATTCCATCGTCCGTGAAACCGATATTTTCTTTTCCCTTTCGTTCTGGCAGCCAAGAGGGAGATGAAGGAAGGAAAAGAAGCGGTCCTCTCTCGCCGAAAGGAAGAATATTTCGAATTTTATCCGGGCGTGTATACAATAAGACGTCCCGAGAAGAGGGCTTGCCAAAAATGGTCCAGCGTTTTATTTTATCGCGGCTATTCCACCGAAGCTTGAATTGGCGAGCATTAATCACAACTTTACGAGATATACACGTTCCGTAACGTATTATCCGCCAATAAAAACGTCGAATTTCGTCAGACGATAAAGCCTCGATATTCCCGAAATTGACACAATATTTTTTACAGCGAAAGAGTGAGAGAGAGCTTTATTCCGAAAATTTTTCGAGAATTTGAAAAATGTTCGTCCCCGGAGAATATTGGGGCGGAAATCCCCGACGAGTCGATCCTCCGAGGGCGAAACTTGACGAAGTCGACAGATTTACAGGGAAATGAAAGCCGAGCTCATCTCTCTCTTCGTGAAACGGGACAAATGTAAATAAATTTAAATTGGAGCTTTACCAGGAGAAACCCGAGAACGCTTAATCCGTCAAGCGGATTACCATTGAGAAAAAGGGAGAAATAGATAAAAAGATATATAAGAGTGAAGCGAGAGAGAACTTTTTTAGGCTCGCCAACGGCAAAAATGAAACGAAGGAAAGTTCATGATAAAATTAATGAAATTAATAAAAATACAGCAATAATTTTAACGATAGAAATAAAGGATATATATCTTCAAGGATCACGTTGAATTTGATACCGCGGAGTTTTCCAAGGTACAATAAACTCCTCAGAGTTTACGTCCAAGAGTTGAATATAAATTACACGACCCGGATCGTAACGAAGCTCGGGGACGAATTGTTAGTTCGTAACTGTCCGAGTCTCCGGCGCTGCGGTCTCGATATCAAGCCGGTGATTGGCTCGCAGCTACCCTGCTTTCCTTCAGCATTATTTTGACCGAGGAGAACAGACATCGAAGGGAAAGGACCGGATCGTGGGTGAAAGGGAGGAAAAAGCTGGGAGAAAAGCCGGAGAGAGGAAAAAGAAAGAAAGAGAGAGAGAGAGAGAGAGAGAGAGAGAGAGAGAGAGAATAAGCAACGATAGAACGAAAGTAAAATGAAGGTGGTAGCTGGGAGCGGAAGGAGAGATTTTCCGAGGGAACGAATGTCGAGGCGAAGGCGAGTCCGATGGAAAGCGGAGAGAAAGAATAAGGAGACAGGAGAGGAAGAGAGGAAGAGAGAGAGAGAGCGTAATGGATGCTAGGGGCTGGAGAACGGAGAGGGGAGGTGGGAGAGAGCCTCAGGGCACTGGTATACCTTTTTCAACCCCCTCGAACCTCCCCATTACTTTTTTTTCCAACAGCACTCTTTTCCTTCCACCTTGAGTCTCTGGCACACTCGGCTATATTTTGCTGCCTCGCTTCGAGTGCGGAGAGACTTGGGGCCAGCGCGAAAGGATGTGGCGAGGGTGCGGCCTCGAGGGGGCTGCGAACCCTCCCCCCGTGCACTCTTTCGCCTTTCTTTCTTTCTTTCCTTCTCTCTTTCTCTCTTTCCCATCGCGGCTATGCCACGTCGCAGCCTCGTAAAGGGGAGAGGGGCGAGTCGGGAAGAACAAAAAGGGAGGGGAGGAAAGAAAACGGGAGTAAAATGAGCAAACACCGAGGCATTTGCACGCAAACTATCACGCAATCATTTCCGGTGCCAAGGATACATCTTTACTGCGCAATAAGCGAGTCTTTCGTCTGCGAATGCGGAACATAAAAGTTTCACTGCCAAGAACATTTTACTTTTTCTGCTGCCAAGAACATTTTTTTCAGCGTGGATATATAAACATGGGGGGGATTTAGGAAACTCTAGATTCGTGGTTGTCGATAACCAGCCAAACAATTGTCAACCGAAACCATTTGGAAATTATAATTATAAAAAGACCGAAATTTAAATAACAAAGCTTTTTTTCTTAATTTTCTTTTCATTTTAGACTCACTCACTGTACTCTAGTACAATAAATTTGTATCTATCTATGTATCTAACATATTCATACTTTTAACAAGAATTATTGTCTCTTTAATTGATACTTGTTTTGTGTACTATTTTATATCAAAATTGAAATTCCTCAATGTTCGTAAGTATTAACTGTGTGACTGAAAACTTGTGCTCCATACACAAAGTGTAAAATCTCTGTGTAAATATTAAGTTTACAGATTTAGCTTTATTCTGAGAATGTTGGATAATTTATAGAAATTCTGTGCTTATTGGAAAAGCAAAATTAATTGCCTGTCGACATTTCTTATATTTTTAACGCTTTTCTGCAGTCTTTGACATTTCTTTACATACTCTTTGAATGGGTGTAAAATGAAGTATAAATTGTTTACCTAATTTGAATAAAAATAATGTTATTTTACCGTGAATATATAAGTTGGTTTTGTTTTGAATAAAATTTACCCGACTGCTAGGAAAATAAGATTTTGTTACCAGGAATGAAATTCAGTTGCTGAGGGCCTGATTGGGATATTTATCGTCCCGATGCGGAAATAAATAACTCTCGTTCTCGCGCCTTCGAGCCCTCCGCCGCCCATCCTTTCGCCGTTTCTGCGAAATTTAATTTGTATAGGACGGCAATGAGTTCGAGCGAAGCTCTCTCTTCCGAGCTTTTCTGAGAGCGGTAACGAAGGAGGAGGGTGCATGATGGAGGAGCCTCGAGAAATCTCACGGCGGGACGAGAGACTTAAAAAAATACAAACTGGATAACTCAGAAACGACTCTCTTCACTATTTCTACCTCCTTTTTTCGAATATTAAGCTGTTTCGAGACTACATCAAGAGTAAATTAGAATTTGTTTCAATTTTGTAAAACTGTTCTTCAATTGACAGAACAATTTTTGAAAAACTTCATGAATCTTAAACGTTGAGAATAGAAATTATTTCACTTTTCCAGAACTTAGCGACATTTGTGATAATAATATCATTAATTTATACAATTACCATCCGTCAAATGCTACGTTCCAATTAAATAAATAAATAAATAATAAAAAAATGTAAATAAAGGGAAAAATATTAAATTAAATCAAGAATAAAGTTGAAAACGACTATCGTGAACGAATCGAACTGACTTTATTTATAGGCGAATCCCGTACGTCTCCTTTAGCGCGATAAAGTGACGATGGAAGCCACCTGGCGGTCGTTCGGCGAACTAAATCGCCTGGAGCGTCACAGTCATGCTCGGCGGCGTTTGGACTCGTTTGAACGCACGTAGGGTCAATTTTTGCGTGGGTGAGCGATACGAAGTTGGAAAACTGAGGCAGACTTGTTTCGAGATTGCGACGTGGCGAGAGAATGGGAAAATGGTAATAAAAAAAGGAAGAGCGAGTGAAAGAGGAGAAAAAGTATATAAGCTGAGAGGGGGCAAAGGGAAAAAAAGCAATGAGGAAAAAAAAGAGAATTCGGAAAGAGCTGGAAACAAGAGGGCTGGCGAAAAGAAAGCACGCGGGGTGGTCGCCCGGAGAAAGGGAATTGAAGTCTCGAGTGCCCGAGAGAGTTGACTCGCTCGCCACCAGAGGGAGCATTCGCGCAGTCAGACGTCCCTCGCCCGACGGGCTCGTTCCACCCTTGCGGGCAACTTCCTTCTTTCGCGCTGAAGAATTTTCCCCCTCTGTACCTCTCGCCACTTCATTTTCTCTCTTTCTCGTTTCCCCCTTTTCAACTCCTCTCCTTTTTTCGGTCCTTCGAAGCGTACCAGCTTCACACTTGTCGCTATATCTGTACTATTTCTCACCGCCCTCGAGCTCTTTGCTGTATTGCGGAGCGAACTTTCTTTTTTTTTTCGACTCCGCTTTTTATTTCCTCTCTCGTTTTTGCCTTTGGCTTCTCGCGATCCCCCTCTCCTCGTCTTTACTTCAATGGGAACGGAGAAAATGCGATTTCTACATCGAGTTTTCGCTAATTAATTACCGAAAGTACGCCGCGAAGAAAGGCGAAAAGGATTCGACGACGGTGAAGGGACGTCCTGGAAACTCTCGTTCCCGTTCGAATCGCTAATTGGTATTTACAGTTTGCCAATTCCAGTCGAATCACGACTCGAGCCATGACTCCATTGTCGCATCCCCCGCGCGATACTTGCGTCTCGATATAATTAATGCACGCATATTAAATCGATTACCGCTACGGCCTATACGTACGTACGTGGCTTCCTCAGAGGTCTCTCTCGATCTCTCGCTCGCTCCGCCATTCGACTCTCTATTTTATCGCTAATGAGAGCTCCGCGATGTTTACACTCGTATCCGCTCGTGACGACGCCTCGCGCATCTTATTGTTATTCAACACCGCGGTGACTTACCTGCAACAAGAAAAATAATTACACGTTATTTCGCAATCACTATGCATGGAGCGAATGAAGACATGAATTAAAGATAAGCGTTGAACCGATTCGTCTTCAAATTCATGTAACAAATTTTGATTCATGCCATTATACCGATGAACTGCTTTCTCGAAAATTTGCAACACTTTTTTCATCGATCAATTACTTTTTAATTATATGTAATCAGAGTTGTACATCTCGATGGAGCAAAGCCAAATCCATTTGGTATCCATAAAAAGGTACAACATTGCGAACTTCTGGAAAATATTCACGGTAATCGTAGAAGAAACATATTTATGCTATTTTTATTGAATTTTATTCATTTGTACTGAACTTCGAGAGTGTTACATTTTTTCCAAAGTGGAATTATTAAAAAAAAATAAAAAAACACGCTTTTATAATACATCGAACTAAAAAGTGAAAAATAATTCTTCATATAGGCAGAAAATAATAATAAACGAAAAATATTAGTATTATTATTTTCTGCCTATATGAAAAATTATTTTTCACTTTTTAGTTCGATGTATTATAAAAGCGTGTTTTTTTTTAAAATAAATATTTATTTTTCCCTTTTTAGTTCTCTATTTATTATTAAAAAATTTTTTTTTGTTTCAAGTTCCTATGAACCTGGTCATGACGCCAGATTTTTTTTCACAAAAATACTAATGTTATTATTATTATTAATATATGTATTTATATATATTATTTAAAATATTGGATGTTCCATATTTTAATAGCCGGAAAGTAGATAGACGGTTCGCATGCGCAGACCGTGCGTTTCACTCTCTTGCTCTGACACAGAGGATATGTGAGGAACTTATTTAATCCTGACGATCCTGATCAGAATAATGAGACAGACTTATCAAATTATTGTGTTGTTACCGGTTCTTGATAAGTGTGCAAAGTTTAAATCAAATCTGTCCATTTAAAGTGGGTCGAAATCGAGCTCAAAGGAGTCGGTTACAAACATACAAACATACCGGTGAAGCTAATAAAAGCGTGTTAAAAATCGAAAATTTCCACTAAAATAATTTTTTTCTCAGAAACTGGACAGTGTAACATGCTAATTTTTTTTTAATTATCTTCTGTAGGTGGTATTCTAATATTTTTAATTTTTTCATAATTTTCTTAAATGTCATTTTCAAGTTATTCTTACAAATAATTTTTTTCTGACGTTTCGATGGGGAAATCGCTAAGTGTTAACTTCGAATATCTCTGAAACCAAACGGTAGAATTTTTGTTCATTTTTCATTTATTTCGCTTTATCTTTGGAATTTTATTCCCATTCACGAAATTCTTCAATTATTTTATAAACTCTTGACAAGTCAAATCCATTTATTGTGCTTAAAAATTTACATTTGTCCCTTTTTCGTTTAATTTCATTGACTGAATTCGTTCATGACTATAATTAGTATTATTTTCATAACTTTTTCACGTATTCTATTCTATCTTTGGATTTTTTTTTCAATAATCAATAATAAGTTCTTCAATATTTCTATCGATTCGTGGTGAGCCATGTTATTCTATTTATTTATTTACTCTTTTTTCATTTTTGTTCTCGCGTGGTTTCATTGAGATGAGATTCGGGATGGAGTTTGTATACGGAACTGGATTCGGTCCCGGTTGCTTTGCGCTACATTTTAGAAGTCCGGACGCAGAAAAAAAAATCATACGCGCGTGAAATGTGCACAGAAGGAAATTGGAACAGTTACAAAAGCGTTGTCGTTCGAGTTACAGCGAGGAGAATGAAATAGTAGCGGAGACGAGAGAGAAAGAGAAAGAGAGAGATATGAGATACGACGAATAATTGAAAGGTAGCCCGACACAGAGAAAAGGGGCCAAAGTCTGGTGGCCAAGTGCAAATTGAGCTACAGAGTCAGGATGCATCGTTTCGCTTCTAGTTTGTTTCCAAAGCCACAGACCGGTTTCTCTCTCCCTCCCTTTCTCGCCTTCTCCTCTTTTTATTCCATTTCTCTTTATTCAGCCCTCTTTTTCTCCCTCCGTAACATTTTCTCTTTGACACAAAACCGTCCGAGCTGTTGCCCGCAAAGAATAACAATTTCGGTGCGCGGAGAAACACTCCGAGAAATTGTTCGCTTCAAAGGGGTGCAACCTACATCGAGTTGCATCTCTGTTAAGATGAAAAAAATCATAATGTATACTGTTCTCACGTTCCGCCTGACCTTTACTCGAGATTTTCTCCAATGTTCAATTTTTCACTACTTACGTCAAGTACAAAAAAGAACACAATTTGGAATGATGTTTTTAAAAAATCTAAAAATATTTTTTAATGTCCTTAAAGATCCAATTTAAAAAAATCTAGAATTATCATTTACAATTATTTTTTTTTGGAGATTATTGAGACTTCCGTGTGACTTTAAAAATAACTTTTGGTTGTAAAAGAGAGAGGAAGCTTTTTCGCAGAGATAACATTTATCCATATACCTAAAAATGGACGAAGCAAATTGAATAATCGATACATTCTTTTTGTCTCGTCGATATTCCATTATCGCGCGATTCTGGCATTTCCCTTCGGCTCTAATTTTATTTTCGCTCATCGCCTTTCGTGATTTTTCCAACTATTTTTCGTCTTTCGTCCATTTTTTATTTCTCGTCCGCGTGTTTCCGATTTCTTTTTTTTGAATTTTAGCGGAAGCGCGCACGATACACGTCGGGCGATGTACTGAAGCTACGAAGCCACAATCGAGCCTGCGGGTAAACAGAGCGGGTTTTGTTTCATGAGGGTTTGAAGAGTCGTCGCCGGGAGAGATAGTCGGGGAAAGGACGAAAAAAAAAATGGCGAAACCCCATCGGCGCGTATTGAAAACTCCGAAGCGCGACTCCGCTTTATCTCACCATCTCTTCTTCTGCTCTTCTCGTTCGTTTCATTCTCGTTCATTATTGGACGGGGCAATTAAGCGGAATCTCGTCCAGGAAGGCAATTGTTCTGCGTGAATTCTATTCTCCCTCGCGCGACATCCCCCGCTTATTTCGCCGGGCTCGCTTCTCCGCATTTATATACGTACAAATGTACATTTGTATACCCGGCATAGAGATGAATTTCGAAATAAACTAGACGCCATAATTGCCAATGTTATTCTCGCAATTCTTCTTTTACTCTGACAAATTTATTCGCTTATTACCACGTCGAGAAAACAAGATAGCAAAAGAGTGCGCGCAGCTTTCGGAGCGCGTCTCGCCCGACAAAGCTCATCAGCGATGGCAAATATATATTTCATTTTTCTCCTGAAAAAGAGAATACGCGAAGAAGCAGGACCAGAGGCTCTCCTCTGTCGCCAGGATGATCCTGACGCTGCAACGGGCAAGTGCGAGACCGCCGTTCCAATTAAAAAATTAACGTTAATTATACCGGTCCGCTTGGCCTGTATACGGGAGAGACGCGTCGCGTCGCTGTTGCGGAAACGGGCAAGAGCAGAAAAAAGGGATTTGCGGGAGTTTTCTCTCGCTCGCGCTACGAGAGGCTTAAATCCAGAAAAGCTTTGCGAGAAAAAGAGAGCGCCCCGGTTGACACGAATGCTTTTTAATCAGCATATATACTCGTGCGAATGCATTTTTTACCCTGCCACCCATTCGCATACATGCGCGGATAGAGACGTAGAACTGGAAAGGGTGCTTCGAGAAATATTCCAAAGGGCTGGATTAGCGAGGCTTTCCGAAACGTGAGAAAATCGTTGGATCCATTTTTCACGTTTTTTTTCCCCCCCTCTATTTTTCGTTCTTTTGCCGACGCACGTAACGAAACTTTGTGAATTCGAACGCACTCTCTGATCTCATTCGAGCTCTTCTCTTTTTATTTCGCGGCCTTTATCGAGAGTGCTGAATTCGTTGCAATTTATTTCTTCAAAATTTTACCTAATTTTCTTTGTACGTATCGTTAATTATGCATTAATTGAATACACATCGTTTAATATTAGATATTTTTTAATATATTATGTTAAATATTTTTTAAGTATTTATGGGACAGACAATCCCAGCAAAATACTTAAAAAGTAAAATTCAGATTCTGGCTTTTGCTAAAAATTTTCCAGTTTTACTTTGCTTAGTCAGCTGATGCCTATCGATTGACAGCTTGAGCATATTTCAACAATAATAAAAAAAAAATTTATCGTTTAAACAATGGAATAAAAATATGTTAGTAAAACATTTGAAATTACTAAATTTGGTTTATCAAAAAGTTGCAAAAAAATTTTTTCTTTATGTAAAATTGACTTATTATTAAGAAGCCTAAAAAGAGTTTATAATATTTTGTTATTAAACAATCAAATTTATCATAGCTTTTATGTAATCGTATGTAATCGTAATCGTATGTAAGTACGTGAATAAAAATAAATCGTATGTAATCGTAAACGTATGTAAGTACGTGAATAAAAATGAATTACAGATGAAATTTGACTTCGTTCCAACTCGACCGAACTTAATACCTTAAGAACAAAATATCAAAAAATTTATCAAATTTTTTCAAATATCGCTCATATACATCGCCTTAATATATTTATATTAAATATTTTTTAATAAAAACTTTTTGTGCCGAAATCTCTTTCATGAAAGACACACGTCATGGAAAAAATCACTCGTACAAAATCTAATGTATCGATTCGATTATTTTTTGAAGGATTATTGGCGTGCTGTTCAAGCGACAATTTTTCTTCGTCGTTTTCGCGTCTAATGATAAAAAATGCGAGGCTAAAGGGGTCATAGTTAAGCTGACAGTGTTTCAAGGGCGATAAACTCGTCGAGTATTTCTCGTGGGCAAGAGAGTGACTTTTTGAACCCGGTAACACGATCCCGTCGTCGACGACGACGGTGATGAGGACGAGGATCGCCTCCGCGGCACCATGAAGTGGACCGATCGATATACCGAGGGATGGCTAACAGGGTTAACTAACCTCAACCGTAAGAGCTTTTCCCCGAAGCGTGAAACAATATTCAAGGAGCAGAAAGTGAAAAATAAAATGAAGAGAAATTTCAACTGGCGAAATAAAATTTGTTTGATAAACGAAAAAAAAAACGAAACAATGAAGAAATGAAAAAAATAAATATTCCTCGAATCTCGAGGTCAGAAAATCCTTATTCAAAGTCGAACAAGGGGTTGCGCTTTCAGCAGAAATTCCAGTCACGGGAGGTTGGATCAAAAATTCTCGTCACGCGACTCAGAATCCAGGAAAAAAAAATTCGATTCGAGGGTCGCGATCGAATAATCCGGAATTTTTCTCCTTCTCTCTCTCTCTCGTGGACGGATTCGAACAATCAGGGTTTCTCCGCATTTTCGGTTCTGTGTTTTTCACCCTCTGATTCAGTTTTAGACAGGCCTTAATGATCGGGGGGGTAGAAAATCAGGTCCAGGGAAGAGCACTCAGGGGTTATTACGTCCGAGCGAGCGAGGCCTTTGCCGCACTTATTCTTTCTCTTTATATCGACGTCTCGGTCCGTCTCGCTCCCCGGGCATTCACTTCCCAGCTCTTTTTCTCTCTCTCCCGTTTCTCTCCGCGAGTACATGTACCCCGGGAATAGAAACTCTGATCGATATCACGATGGTTCTTTACTCTCTGCTCCGCCATACAAATAATTTATCGTATCATCGTTTCTCTTGCTCTATTTCGATACCGCGGCATGACCGCTGTTTCGGCCGTGCCCGATGAAATATTAAAAAGTGGATAAAACATACTTTCCTTTCAACGATAAAACCTAGACACCGCGCGGGCTTAATTCTTCATGCGTCCGATTTCCCGGATTCGCCAATTTTTCCTTATTTATATCCACCAACGGCGAATTATATTTTTCATCCCTTTCATTATGATTATTTTTCATCTCATATATCGGTTATTGTGATTATATTTTATCCGATACTCGTTAAAATACGAAGGACTGTCGGGAAAAAGTCGATGTAAATAATATGCTCTTCAGTGTCTGAATATCGACGAAATATTTGCGATACGTGCAACGTACATTCTGTTTTTTTTTACGTGATCAAAAACCGACGCGCTTTAATTAATTCCTAGGGGAGTTATTGTTTCGCGAGAGCGCGTAACTGTAACACATTTTCGTTCTCTCCCTGCCCTTGCGCTCGTCGTACAAGCTCTCGCCGAACAGTCCAAGGGAATTATATTATACCTCGCCTTTTTCCCCTTGCCGACACGCATACGTCACGGACGAGGAAAGGGAACGCAAAAGAGCGACAGGCTACTACTCGTTAGGCAACGAAGAACCCCATGGGAAAATAATATTCACGCGTGCCTATATATATATATGTATAAATCCCTAGGCCAGCGTGTACGAACATCCGTCGACTGTGTAAAACCTTCATTGCGCATTATTATGAAATTTTGCAAGAGCTCTGCCTCGTGTTAAAATTGCTCGCATAAAAACGGAGATGAAATAATTTCGAATGTGATGCCTGAGAGTCGAAAAAAAAACACGGTTGCTATACTTGTTTTTTTTTTTATTAAAGTATGTATTTTGATGTACTGCTTTTAATTACACAACGATTTTTATCTAGAATTATTCATTTCATTTATTTATTTTTTACGATTCGATGAAAGTGTTTTTCGATATTTGCTGAGGGCATTGCAAAGTGACATGTTTGTATAAGAAATGTTATCTCTAAAAGTATTTATGTTTGGATCTTTTCTTTTATTTTTCTTGCTTTCGTTGATGTTATTTATATGTAAAAATGAATGATTAATTGATCAATTATTGCTTCATGCATCTATAGTGATTTTTACTTTCCATATGCTACGAGTTGGCTCTATTTTTTTACCATTATTTATTTTTATCATTTCTAGTGTATTTTTTGCTTCTAATATAGAAATAAAAAAGAATTTGGTGTCTGAAAGCTGAAAAAAAAACCATAAATTTGTTTCAAATCTTCAATAAACTATATTTTTTTTAATTTCGAATTAATTGGATTAATGTAGAAATTAACGCAGAGTCTAGAAGTTCGTGTTAATTGAAAGGAAAGTAATTAGATAGAGAGAGTAGGATCAAGAATTCTTCTTGGTAACGAGAGACAGGCGGGAAGTGCGGGGACGGGGCGGATGAGGGTTTGGAGGGATTACGCGGGTCTCAATTTCGATGCGCTTCTATTTTCCATTCGACTGATTACGATGGAACCGAGGAGCTCCGCTGTTCCAGTGTAACCCTAAATATTCCGATCCGCCCTGGATCTAAAGTGTACGTAAGCTCGCGCCCGCTCACCCAGAAAAACACGAACGCCACACAAGTATAAACAAATACGCAATCGTCGAGAACGACGTGTACAGTGTCATCCAAAAGTTTGAAAACGTCTGGACAGGCAAACAAAAATCAATCGAAAACTTTTAAGCCAATACAGAGACTGATAAATGAATTAATTTTTCTATCATTATTTTTATTATTATTTTATTTAGATTGAATTTTAATAAAAAATTGTTGTAACTTGGCTTATTTGACAGTTATTGTATTCAATAATAGAAATAAAAATAGATTTTATTTTTATAATTTTTTTATTTTCGAATTTTAACTTTATTCAGAGAGGTAGCGTCGATTGAATTTTATGAAAAAATTGTTGCAACTTGGCTTACTTGGAAATTGTATTCGATAATAAAAATAAAAATTGATTTTATTTTTATTATTTTTTCACTTTCAAATTTTTATTTTATTCAGAGAGGTAGCGTCGATTGAATTTTATTTTAAAAATGTTGCAACTTATTGGCTTATTTGGGAGTTTTATTCAATAATAAAAATAAATATTGAAATAATTTTTAGTCTCTGAGGAATAAAAATTCGAGTAAAAAAATATTTCTAGGAGTTGAAAACTTTTCGAGTGTAGTTTATAAGCCTGTACTGTCGGGTTTAATACCCCGGTTATATACGTTTGTCGATATCCGACTGATGGAATTATCCTGCTCAATCCTCGAGGCCATATTCTCACGCGATTTCCGCCGAATTTCGATAGGATCGCACAATTTCAACCACTTTCGAAAAAAGGAAGATACCGGAGCGCCAGAAGAAGCGATAAATTAAAAAAAAAAGAAGGATAAGAGAAATAGAGAAAGGGAAAACACGTATGGCAGTCGTAAATTCGTCCAAGGGAAACCTCGATTTTTATCCCTGCGAAACCCTTCGTCCTTTTTCTCATTCTCGAACCCTTATCCAATACCGCTCCCCCACGTCGTAAATCTTTGATCCAAAATTGTCCATTCGGCCTCGGTTTCCACGATTGAAAACTCGGCATAAGATACTATTTTGCTTATGTTTTTTTATTATTCTCGCTGCCCTCAAAATTCCAGGCAGACCCATCCATTCCTTATCTTATAAATTTTTTTAAATAATTGACCTTAACGATACAGATTGTACGTGCTCAATAATTCGAGACAGCACGAGAATTAATGAGAGAAGCGAAAAGTAAGAGTAAAGTAGTGACCCATTGAAATATCGACAAATTTTGCTTTGCCAATAAAAAGCGCTCCTTTTTTTCTTCCTTTCGTTGTTTTTTTTTTCATTTCTGAATAGCTTGGAAAAACTTGGTAAAAATACAAAACTGTTTGAACTTTGAAAAATTTCTCACCCCAATTTGCTTATGTTTTTTTTTATTATTCTCGGTGCCCTCAAAATTCCAGGGAGACCCATTCATTCTTTATTTTATAATTTTTTTTAAATAATTGATTTTATTAACGATACAGATAGTACGTACTCAATAATTCGAGATTGCACGTTGAGTATATATGTAGTTTTAGCATGCCAAAATTAATGAGAGGAGCGAAAAGTAAAAGTAAAGTTGTGACCCATTGAAATATCGACAAATTTTGCTTTGCCAATAAAAAGCGCTCCTTTTTTCTTCCTTTCGTTCCTTTTTTTCCCGTTTCTGAGTAGCTTGGAAAAACTCGGTAAAAATCCAAGGCTGTTTGAACTTTGAAAAATTTCTCACCCCAATTCCCGAAGTGAAGAGACGTGTTGGCTGTGAGTTTGGGCTTCCAGGCTGGGTATCGGATATCGAGAGGCAGAGAATAAAAGGAAAATAAGAGAGGAAAAGAAAAAAGGAGTAGGGAAGAACAAAAAGAAAAGGACGAAGAGAGAGAGAGAGAGAGAAAATTCGTCGATCAACCATAATAACGGTTGGAAGGCCAAGCTCTTGCGAACCTGTGCATTCCAGTGGAAAATTCAGCCTCGTCTCTCTCGCTCTCTTGCTCGTTTTCAGGAAAAAGCCAAGCACGCGCCTTTATCGAAGCATCAGAAGAAAGCCTAACGGATAGAAAACGGTGCGGAGAGAGGGAACGAAAAAAGAGGAAGAACGCAGAGAGAGAAATAGAGGGGGGGGGGAGGGGAAAAGTCTCACGGGCGAGAGATGGAAAAATTTTCCGCTCTTTCTCGCTCTTTATACACATTTCTCTTATCCCGCGCTTGGCTTTCTCTCCGTTTTCCCGAGAGGCTTTTCTCAACCACCGGAAAAATTCTTCTGAAAGATCGCGGACCTTCGTGGATGATTTTTCTTCCTTTTTCTCTTCAACCCCCCCCCCCCCTCCCCGCACTCTCCTCACTTTTTTTCTGGCTCCGATCAAAGAAATTCCCCGGATCGTGAGGGTTGATCGAAGCGAGCGAAAAAAAATCGCGAGGAGAAAAATTCGTAAGCGCGCGCGCGCGCAAACTCTCTTTCCGCGCGAGAAAAGTTCCTCGCCGGAAATGCGGCGAAGGTTCGCCTGTTAATGAACGCAGCATCGTCGTACCGACTCAAAGGGCAACGAAGGTAAAACCGCGCCAAGTGGATCTTCGCCTCTGAGAATGGCGAACGAAAAGAAAAAAATCACGGCTAAAAAAATCTCCCTTTTTCCTGGCAACATCAACCTTTTTTCATCTTTTCACTCTTCCCTTTTGTACTCCCACTAACTAGGAGAAAGCATAAAGGATGAAAAACTTGGAAAATAAAAAGCGTCGAAGTTTACTCAAAATTTATTCTACTTTACCATTTTTTTTTGGATTTTGGCAAAATGTTTGCCAATTTTGAAAAAAAAATGTTCATTTTTTATTTTCATTTGTGCATATCATATTTTTATTTTTCACGGATAAAATATTTCGTGTAATCGATGAAAATTGAAAATTACGATGGACTTCGATGCAACCGGGAGAGGATGGTACTTTCCTTTTTTCGAGAATTCCTCTAATTCGAATCTTCCCATCGTTAAAAGTGTACTAGGAGAATACTTAATTTTGGACGACTCGTGGAAAACTTGGAGCACGCAGCTGTGATATCGGTGAACTCGGTGGACGAGAAGTCGCCGGGGAAATCTCGTATGAACATTAGCTTTACGAGAAAATTTAAGGGACACATGGGAGAGAGAAGAGAGAAGGACAAGGACGGACGGTATTGCTTGGATAAAGTTTGCGCTCGATATTCAGTGCAGCACTTCCTGTTTACGTCAAGGAATATCGACGACCCGGAACGTCGTAACCCGTCCTCGATGCATTTGCACAAAATTTCATCAATCGACAATTACTGTATATTTCCATTGGAAAAGTCAATTTCAGGGAGTTTCATTATCTACTTAAATAACGCTTTTTCCACTGGAAAAATAAATTTTTTATTTTTTCACATTTTTAACATAATTTTCACAAAATAAAACACGGAATATCTCGTCATTTGCAGACATTTGAATGACGATGAATCGTGATTACCGAATAAACGAGCGAGAAAAGCATTTTTTTCAATTCTACGAAAAAGTATCTCGAATTTATATATTTGTGTGGATATGAGGGAAGAAGAGGGAAAGCGAGCAAAGAGTGTGACTGAGACAAGGTTCGTGTCAATTAAAAGCGTGTCTGGTGGTAATTAACCCCGTGTACGTTGACTCGAGGGACGAGCGCAGTTTATGGCTCGTTCTACTCCAAGATTTCGCTCGATAGAACATTTGAGCAATTTATCTTCAATGAAAATCATTTTCTACCGCGTAAACGAAGAAAAGAGGAAAAAAAAATTGTGCAATTCCATCTCATGATCAATATATATTATCCCGAAAAATCAAGTAAAAATAAAATTACTTTTTTTTGTCTGATAAGAAAGATTATAGAAAGTCCATATGGGATAAAGTCCTTATGGGAGGGGGGATAGATGATTGGTAACGAGCAAGGATAAAGAGTCAACCAGCAGAAATAAAATCCTGAAAGATTGCGCCATGGAAAAAAAAGGGGATGGGAATGTATAGAAAACCGAATAAGTCCTGTGTGGATGTGTGCGTGCTTATATCAGTGGAGAAAATAAAACGACAATGGGAAACCCCCCCTCGATTTTGCTGAATATCCAAGAAGCGTTATCATCGCTGCGAAATCGTGGACGAGAAGGACACGCGTCTGTCCCCGAGGATAATCCTGCGAGATTTCGACGTCACTCGATTGTTTCGATTGTATCGACGAAGACCAGATGTGTGATTGAATTCGGAATTGCCACATTTGCACGAGACACTCTCTCTTCTCCTACTTTTATCCTATTCCCTATATATGCGAACCGAATAAACATCTACTTTGCTTTTTTTTTATTTTGTGGTAGAAAAACTTTTTATTCGAAAGAAGAAACTTCACCCTTCCAGACCCGAGAGTTATCGAAAAAAACAAAAAAAATACGAATTCGATGAAACAGCCTCAAATTTATGCTGATTAGACATTCCGGAATGGCAATTTTAACCAAAAAAATCTTAAATACGATCTTAATGACAAGGGACCTCGAGAGGCAGGTCTAGACGAGCGTAATAAGGGTTGAAGGGGAATAAGCGAGAAAAAAAGAGACTTTTCCAAAACGAACGATTAAGTGGTTAAAAGAGATAAGTGTACAGAAATTGGGGGTTGAATGAACAAGAGACGTGGGATGGAAGGTAAAAAGAGTGTCCTTGCCACTCGAGAATAAAGAGGGTAGATAAGAAAGAACGTCTGAAATAAAAACGAAGAGAGGCCAAAAAACTCAGATACGGAGTTTCGAATGAGAAACGTAGAAGCAAAAAAAAACAGAAGAGTAAAAAAAAGTTTAACGTGTATAAGTAAATAAAGAGGATCGTGTTTATCAGTAGTCGTTTTCGGCTTAATCTAAGCTCCCGAGGCACTCGCGTAATTAGGGGTTTCTCTCGTCTCTCTTCACTTTGCATGTCTCTCTCTCTCTTTCTCTCTCACGTGTCTGTGCATACACGGAAATTTCCACTCTGGCGCATGCCACATTTTCTGACCACGCAAAAGTTTCTGCATTTGCGAATACGCGTGACCAGAGCCATTCAAAAACTCGATGCATTTCTATTCATAAAAATGTAAAGGATGTTCGAGGACTGACTGAACCAATATCAATAATCAAATAATCAAATAATCTGAAAATGACACATCTGGAATCGGTGCATGCATGATCATTTTTTTTTCTTCATTCACTTCATGCGCTACGTATTATTTTGATTTGTGGAAGTATTCACAAATGTATTTAAAAAAATTACCCAGCAAACACAACATTTTCGTAACTGATACATAACAGTTACAAAACTTGTCAAATTTTGATAACTGATATATAATTTTTACGAAAACGTTCTTTCTGTGTTTGCTGGGTAGATTTCAATAATTGAAAAGAAATTGTTTGCATTCATCATTGATGTAAATTATTCCAATATATAATACATATTTTTAAAAATTATGTGTAAATATAATGAGAACTTTTGCAAATTGTATCTATTAAAAAAAAAGTTAAGTCCATCGATTCGATATTCTGTAATTTATCGTTTTTAACTCGAAAATGTTTTTTTTTCTCATCATTGATGTAAATTACTTTTGTTTTACGTACTATTTCGATTTGTCATCGTGGTTCAAGATATGACTTATTTCAATATGACTCAATTTATATAGTGATTAAATAGAAAATATACTTTATTTTAATGATTATAATTTTAATGATTTTTGACAAGAAAAAGTGACAGTATTTTTTAAGGAAGTTATTACATATGGTGAATTATACATTGTCGATTATTTACATCCTCTACTTGATGTAGTCTATCGAATTTCAGTTTTTGGTTGGCTTCAGTTGAATGAGCTCGTTATTAAGTTTTAATAATTGAAGTTCAAAATAACAGTCTTCATAATAGATCGTGGTTGAAGTGAAACGCGAATTTTAAAATTTTTCATTTCAAAACAAAGCAGTCAATTTTGATAAAATTACTGGAATAAAATAATCAAGTACTCGTCAGCAAAGATTATGATTTACATTGATCATAGTTTTACTTGTCTCACTGATTTTTTTAACATTATCGATAACAATTTTTTCGACGTATGCCCTAAAGAATTCTAAATTACATTCTCATCAGACTGAAGTTTAAAAATCCTATGAGATCATGAGCAAAACATCGAGAGAAAAGTGAATGATTAAAAATTCGGCAATTCATCGTTTTCGTCTCAACGAATGATTATTTTATCAAAACGAGGCGAACTTCTGGAGCATGTTGTGTATCGTGCACATA
>JAPYYW010000583.1:0-71566 GCA_030522545.1 Cremastinae sp. A BG-2022a
TGTCCTCGACGATATCGAATTCATAATAGGTAATTCCTGAAAATTTTAGCAAGACGAAATTAATGTTGCAAACATCTAGGTTATTATTTCGAAAGTAGCACACGTTGCATTTTTTTTATGAGTACAGATTAGCCAAAAGTCAATGCGCTCCGCATAATGCGCTCTATTCCGATGAATCGATTAGAGGCCTCATGTCTTTTTTAATATAGATATGGTGGATGGATGGAAATTGAATAATTAGATCATCAAAGACTCGAGAGCCACTCTCAAAAAGACTATACTCTAATTATTTTCGCCAAAAAAGTTACAGTATTTTGTAATAAACTCGTCAACTGCATTATGAAAGTACAAATTATAGATTTTTTACACCTTCTATTTGGTTTAGCGTTATCGAATCTCAGTTTTTCGATAGCATCGGATGGACGAGTTCGTTATTACGTTATTGTGATAATTATGCAAGGTACTGAATAAACAATCTCAATAAAACTGCAAGTATAATCTACAAAAAAAACTCGTGACTTTAAGAATTTTTAATTAAAAAATGACACGGTAAATTTTTGGCAAAATTTTGAAAATAAGTTAATCATACATTCATCTACAAAAAAAAACAAATTTTTTTAAAATTATAAATAGATTAATTGTAAATATAAATTTACCTCAGTGACCGAACTATATATTAAAATATACGTTTTTAATCAGTGGAAAAAACATTTATTTACTAATTACTTAAACAAACTTGCTCGTGTACGTGAATCCTTTTTATCGGCAATGTAAAAAAAAAGGTCTTGGATAGATCCTGTGATATAACGCGTGTGTGTAATTGTGGTCGATAAAAACATTATGGGCCAAAGTACGAGGACGCGACATCTGCGCGAGTTAACTCGTCACATAACCGATAACGACTATAACCAATAATCATTATACTTATAATATGGTGGACCTTTGAAATCTCGTTTAAATATCCAATTACGTTAACGTAATCAGTGCGAAATTACCAACGGGTCGCTCTCGAGCGAAGGAGAGAGAAAAAACGAGTATTTTTCGCTCGACGCGTGGTTAACGGAAAATAAAAGAATTTCGAGGCAGGAATCAGAGGAAGAAAAAAGATTGCAGCCCATCCGCGGGCCACCGGCCTTGCCTTACTTTCCCATTGCACGCTTATTTAATAAAAGTGTTACGTTGAGAGAACCAGTTATTCAATCTGTGCTCGTTCATTTGGCGGATCGACGACGCGCCGAAAATAAAAACTTGAGAGAGAGAGAGAGAGAGAAAACTCGCGAAAGAGGGAAGCGATGAGATTCTGGCAAAATGAAAATGAGAGAGGGAGAGAGACTCGTTATTGGAGCGAGTGCGAGAGAGAGAGAGAGAGAGAGCTTCGGAGAGAAATTATAATAAAAGTGAGAGACGACCGGATGGCGAATTTTTCCTGGGTTTCGTCGAGACGTCACCTGTACAGGCTGACGTATAAAAAAGGATGAAAAAATCGTAATTAGCGCGAAGAACGGCGATCGCCGCGTTCTTCGTTCTTTTTTCCGGCCCGTACCCGTTCATCGGTCTTGTAACGCCGCTCCGGGTGGGACAAACGGCGAACGGACGGTATTTCTTAAAGAAAGCTTCCTGGCCGTGATTGGCACAGCCGCCGCGATTTCACACAAGCTGCAACCAAGCCACCGGAAGCGGGACACCGTAAATACTTAAATTTAAACGTGTACTCGCGTACTTCGTCGAGTACACGCCCGTAAAATATATCGACAATGTTGGCCAAGTGAAATCGAGAACGAACAAAAGTATCTCGACGAAAATCTCTGAAAAAAGAAATCGAGAGCACACCGGTGTATGGATAATAAAAAATGCAAATTTTATAATGAATTTCGAGAAATACATTTGCTTTACAAGGTGGTTGGTCTGTAAAGTATAAGCGTCGATAGATTTCGTTAAAATTTTGCATAAACTTTCTTTAACGTCATATACATATGTGTACCAAATTTTAGAAGGTTTCACCGTACGAAAGTTTAGATATTTTATGACAAATATCACATTTTTATGTATACATATGTTAAAACTACAATTTTCAACAAAAAATATCTCGAATTCCAGACAGTGAAGTCTCCTAAAATTTTGCAGATAGTTTTATACAACATAGAAGAAACTTTGGTTAATTTTTTAGAAAAATCTATCGTAAAAAATATGTTAATTATACATCAAATATATCTAGTATTTCTGATCTTGGATAACCTTGAATTCAGAGTATGTTGTTCTTTCATAAATTTGCAACAACTTTTCTTAATAAACTTTATCTGGCAAATCACTGTGAATGTCAAAAAAACGTCATCAAAACAGGAGTAACTTTTGAATTTGACTGTCACAGATCAACCACCTTAAATTTAATGTAAATTTCGAAAAGAAATATTGGCATTTAATGGAAAAAAATTTAATTAGAATGAAAAAGACACGCTTTAAAAAGAATGATAAATAAGGTAAAAGCGTTCCAATATAGTAGTTGAATATGCCCTAAAAGTTGAACGAAAATTTATATTTTACTTTCATTAATTTTACTGTAAATGTTTAAATGCTTTTTTTCAAAATAAAAATATCTTTGCAGCGTTCACATAATTGAAAACGTTCGATCAACACTATATACAAGAACAAAATCAATTATGCAGATAAACTATTGGGCATTTGCATATTCAAAGTTCAAAAATGAAAAAAAAAATCAAACAGTAATTTTGAGGTAAATTTGAATGTAGTGTTTATTGTTTAAATATTTTAAAAATAATCATAAAGTGGAGGAAACCCATAGATGTTGAACTATATATTGGAACGTTTACCACAATTTTTCGTTTTACCTCAGAAAATTCGAAACGTTTATTATTATTTGTGTAAAAAAAGAGTGGCTGTCCTTTGTCCCCTGCGTAGACAGAGGAACACGTCGTTCACGCACTGCATATTTTATCGATAAATGTTATTACCGCGAATACGCAGAGGTATTTACGGAGCACGAAGTTGCGTGATGCGCACCGAGCACTGCATATTTGTATCAATGCAAAAAGAGCCCCAGCAGCGAATATTCACTCTTGCGCGGAGAGCTCTCTCGTGCAATCGAACGTTCTTCGCCCTTTTCTCCTTATTCTTCTCCGCTCTCCATGTCCGCGTGTACATAAATACATAAATACCTAAAATTATTCGTGTGTACTCCCTGGTACACCGTCCTCCTCATATTTATGTACAAGGATCTTTTACTTTATTTCATTTTTTTTCCGTGTGTGTTCCACATTTTTATGATCACTTTCGCTCTTCTTTTCGTTCTTAAAACTATACATATTTCTCGTTCGAAAATCCTCCGACACAAGCTTTCGAAGCGCAACGTTTTCGTGAAAGTGCATAAAATTATTTGCAACGATGGACGATTGAGACTTTTAATAGATAGGGTAAAAGTCCCAATAGTTGGACAATTTTTGCCATATTATTTTTAATATTTGAATTATTTTTTTCTCAATAAAATCGTATGCATTGTTTTTTTTATATATAAAGAGGTTTATTTTTCATAACGTTAATTTATTGAAAAAAAACTCGCTCAACTTCAGAGACATTTTCTGTCCAACTATTGGGACATTTTACATATTCAAACGATCAAGTATTTATTTACTAGAAATATTGTTTAAAATTAACACATAAAATGAGTTTTGTAAAATATCAGATAATAGTTTAGATATGAATTTGAAATAGATTTTTTGTTTGAATATTATTAAAAACAAGATAAAGTGAGAAAACTCTTAGCTGTCCAACCATATTGGGACGTTTATATCTTATCGGAAAAGACCGGAGTGCGCGTTTCGCGAAAATTGTCGTTCGCCGTTCCTGGAGCGACTCGCGTGACGACCGCCGATGATTTCGCAGGATGTGCGTATGGAGAAAAGCGAGAGAGAGGAATAGGAAGAAAAATCAGAAATCTACATCTGCAAATTCATTACGTATATATGAGAACGCCCGAGAATAAGCCTGCGTATGACATTTATATATATATATATATATATATATATATATATATATATATACGAGATAGAAGTTGGCGAATAGTATGAGGCCGGAGTAACATGATTAAAGGCTTCGTGAGTATACATCTCACCTTGGCTGTGTATATGTCGACTTGGGAAGATAATCGACCACTTCTCGTCCTTTCTCACAAGCGCATCTCCATTTTTATATATACTTTTCACAGGCCGTAAATAATGATGCTTGGCTTCCGCTCGGGATGCTCAGATCCACGGAATCGTGTGTGTTTTCATCGTGCACGCGTGATGACGATCTGAAGAAATGACGTTTTTTATAGCTCATGCGTTATTTTTATTTTTATTTTTATTTTTTTTTTCAATGTGTGGATAAGTCTCGGAGCTGTGTATATCGTTGCGAGATCGCCGCATTCGCAAAATGCATCCCGGATGGGTGTATTTAATGAGGAATATACATGTAACAATAAGTGGGATGCTAAAATACGGCGGCGCAGCATCCGTGATGCATGCGCGGAAACGCGAACACGAAGAGTCACGCTCGCACTTGCTCGCGCAACCTTCGAGCTATCGCCCCGATGTCCGGCGAGGCGGCTTCGACGACCGCGAGATATATACGAGGTAAAAATTGATAAATGCACCGCGATTCCCTTCGCGTGATCTTCACCTGCTCCGACAATTTTCTTTCACTATTTCAATTGTACTATTTAGAATGAATACTTCAATTGTTTGGCACTTCAAATACATTTATTATACTTCGAGAACTTCGGGTTATGCGAAAACACACGTTGAGCGATTCACGCGAGTGTGTGAAGTACACGTCGAGTAAATCGTGTTATTTAATTTGACTTGAGTTATAAAATTATTACTTCAAGTACTTTAAGGTGGTTCTGTCAAAAAATCGTTTTCTTAGGATTTTGTTGAAAATTTGTAAAAAATTTCTTTGAAACAATGTGCAATTATATAGTAAATTTTAAGAGGTTTCACACTATGTAGAATTCGAGATATTTATTACGTTACAAGTAATTAAATTACGTTAAATACTTCGACTATGTTAAATAATTAAAGTTCACGAAATATTTAACGCACGTTGAGTACTTATCGAAGTATATATTGATCACAATACGTTTAATACTTGAAGTACATTAAGTACCTAAATTTAAACTGAGTATGTATATACTTATTAAAGTAAGTATTTAGAGTATACTCAGTACTTTGGGAACGTTTTTGGTACAAAGAGTAAATGGCACTAAGTACGTCGAGTACACTGAATGCATTATACGTTAGGTATTTAAAGTATTTTAAATTTAATAATTAATTTGATACTTCCAGTTAATTGAATCGAAATTATTCTATATTTAGCTTAAGATAAATATAGAATAATATTTCTTCAAATATTTTGATCATTTTGTTCTTGACTGCCCTAATTATTATCGTAGTTGAAGTACTATGATCATGACTCTTTAAATTTATTATCATTTTTTTTGGTATTTTATGTATTTTAAAACCTTCTTGGGTACTATTATAGTAATTTTCCTCGAGTTCTTAATTGCGCCGATCCACCAGTCACTTTGAAAACCCGATTGACTCAAGTATCTTTTTGTCAATAAAACTAATATTTATTCAGCCAGCGTTTAATTAGAGGCAAAAAGGGAGCGATCTTTGAATTTTGTCAAAATATCAATAATTGTTTAGCAGCTATCTCTCTCGCACTCACTTGTCACGTGGTACTTCTGGAGTACTTGGTTTAATTTCTTCTCAGAAAACTGGAAGTGCTTTTCGTTATATAGTATCACAGCTTCATGTTTGAAAAAAAAAATTTGAATCGCCCGTTCCGCTTTGTTTCTCTCCCAGTGAGTTTCTTTTCTCTGTGTGTGGGTTAAAAATTTATTTATTTAAGTTCGCGCGTAAAAGACTCACCGCCGTTTGTGCGTGTAAACGTGTGTAATGGACGGGGTGGGGCGCTTTTCTGTAGCAGCTGGCGTCAGAGTGACAAGATCTAAAATTAGAGCGCTTGCTTTGCGTGTCGATCGTCGCATGCGCATATCCATACGCCCCTTTCCGGCTTCGCCTTATTTTCATAACTTCTTTCAATTCGTGCCTTACTATATACCATATTCCTTTTCCTCCCTGATGCCTCCCTCCTTGCTCCCAAATAATCCGAATTATTCAAAATAACGCGGTCTGCATGCCTGGGAGACTCCACGCTTTAGCGTTAATTTTTCTTCCATATTTATTTTTCAAGCAATGGCTGAAAAATCGATTTTCACGCTATCGAAATCGTGACGTAATCAGTAAGCAAAGACACTGGTTATTTCATTTAAAAATGTCTCTCGAGTCGAATTGAATACTTTTTCACGATTTTTCTAATCGTGCTATTTATTACTCCAATTATAGTTAAAATTAAAATAAAGGTTCATATTTTTAAGTATTATTGTTCAGATTTTATTGCTATATTATTTCAGATATTATTTCAATTTTTTAATGGAGATTTCGTAGCTGGAAACTTTTCTAACCTTTCACTGAGAGACATCACCATAGTAAATTTCACCATAAATTAACAATTATGCTGATTATTTTATAATTAAATATATTTTTATCGAAAAATAAAGTATATTTAGGATAGAATTTAAATAAAATACACTTATCCTTCATGATAATTATTAGTATAGTGTTGTGTATAGTAAAATGTAACTTTTTTTCTCATGCAGCGGTGAATCCCAGAAAAAACATTTCTCTTCTAATTGAAATTTATGACAAACATTTTTAACTCAAAAAAAAATCGGAGTCGAAGCAGAAACCTTTTCATGATGTACAATTGAGCTAATTTTGTAAATAAATATTTTTCATTGGATTATCGATGAAAATTACAGCAAAAATGGAAATACAAAAAAAAAGAGGAAAAAAAATGGAGAGATGACGTGATTTATCAAATCAAAACCGTGATAAAACTAGGCATGTAACTTTTACGATAGGTTCGAGTTCATGCTAGACTGTTTGCATGGTATATATCTGACGGGTGAGAAGAATGCAAAGTTTAACCGGAAGAGAAAGCCGTGCGAGAAAGAGAGGGTGGAGGAGAAGATCGATAACGCCGCGACGATGATGACGGCTTTTCGTACTTTTGTATAGCTCTCGCACACGGAGAACTGCGAGCCCGACATCGTATATAGCGACGTATGAGTGCGTTTGTCGCGAAAGAAAGTGCGCGAACGAGAAAAGTTGAATTGACCGCACCTCGTCAAGGAAACGCCCAACGTTTAGCCTCGCTCGATCGGCTTCTTTTTCTTCGAATCCGCATCAACTCTTCTTTCATGCGACTTTTACCCAAATTTTATTCTGTTAACTTTTTTTTTCTTCTTCTCGACGAATTTATGTAAAAAAAAAGTATACAACATGCGGCAAAGGAATCGAGCACACACGGGCATGAGCGATCATCTTCGATTCCTCTTGTTTGACACTTGTTTCTCTTTGTGTTCTCCATTGTCGTCAAGATCCGGTAGGATGTGCGCGCTCCTTCCACAAAAGATCCAAAAAATGTTGAAACAGCGGCATCTGCATACACAGATACGGAGAATCAATGAACGATGTATTTTCTCGCTCGCTACTGACCTTAAATTCAAACAAACGCACGAAATATGTCCCAGAAACTCGAAATTTCAACATTTTTTCAGATGCATATACGTATGAATTCGAACACTTTGAAAAAACTCGTAATTATGTAATGAGTTATACGACATGATCTATTTTTAACCGAATATTTTAAAACGTAAATAATAATAATTATATGATAGTAAAAGTTTATTTTTTGCAGTTTTGCTTCCAAATTTTTTGTGTTTTTTTTCTCGTATATAACTTATTTTGCAAAAATACTTTTTCTGCGTTCACGGAAAGATGATCGCTCCGTGGCAAAATTGTTTTTAATTTCCGCCGATGGTCGATTTTGTAAATGAGAATTTACGAAAGGGCGAAGATAATGAACACTTAAGATCGAGTTTCATTATTTTTAACTTCCTGTCTAGATCAGACAATTGAAAAAGTTGTTCCTTTTGTTTCCGGCTCTTCGAGAATCGAGATAGAATTACGGTAGTTAAACACGAAGTCACCAAAGTTAAACACTAATTTCGGCCGCTCTGCAATTTATTCGCAGCAAATTCAAGATAACGTGACTAAAAGTTTTGTACTTCTAACGACAAAATACAGAAATATAATTAAAAGTATAGAGAATATTGCCACTGTATATGTAAAATATATAGAGAGAACTAAAGTTTTCTATGCATGTTCGATACGTATAAATTGTCTCGCGAAACAGGAAAGTTTGTCTTTATACCGTGCGAATATAGTTAGCATCGAATTGCAAACGATATACATCCTACTATTATTTTACACGAATTCACAAACACGCGTAAAATTTTATCTGTGCATGGAATATAACGGTTGTAATAATAGACTGCTTTACATTTCTAGATCCATATATTGCAACGAAAGAAAGTTGTGTTTGTGAAACTTCATTTTTTCATCTTTGACATGCTACGGTTATGATTATTATCAAAGAGGACAAGAATATCCTTTTTTGAAAGCTAAAATTTTGTCAGAATTTTTTTTTTTAATTTGAAATATTCAATACACGACGTTTTCTAATAATGCTTATTATTGTTTCTATACAGAATTTGATAATACGAATTTCACTATTTTTTATCATGAATTAAAAAATGTCGTAGTTTTTTTTACGCTTTGCGATTGTTTTCGGTATGTGATACGAATTTGCGGAATTTTGCTGCTCACCTTGGTTGGCTTTTAGAGTGACATTGTAATCTCTCAATAAGGCAATTATCGAATAAAATTAGTATCGGTAGATATGTCGAGATATTTATTGAAAAATATCACATTTTCTGGCCTCATATAAAAGCACTTGTTAAAGGTTGAAGTTTTCAACAAAAAATCCAGATGGTGAAGCCTCCTAAAATTATGTACTGAAAATCTCATCACCTTGGTTGTGACCATGATTTTACATTACGTTATTTTTTGTGAATGAGTAACAATTATTTTGAATTTCATCTGCCAACTACCTTAATCTCGTAATAATTAATCATATAAGGCATGATATGGACTCCAACGTAACCTATGTGGTTTTAATTTAAAAAAAAACATGAAAAAAATGAAAAAAAAGAAATAAAAACAAAGATACGTAAAGCCTAAGCTTTACAGCTAGCATTTATACGCTACGTCCCCTCAAAAAATATTACATCACAATTCCACCAATTTTTATCATGAAAAACTCTCATATGTCATTTTTTTTCTTTAGACAAATTTAACGATGACTGTCTTTTACTTTAAAAGAATTATTAAAAAAAAAAGATTATCGACCATATACACAGCATTGGCCTGTCGAATAAGGGGCCAAAGTTTCTTAGAAATGGTCCGATCCGTTTTATCTTTTACGGAAATAACGGTAGAGGCGGTTTACAATCATTTCAGGACTATACTCATGGTACGTGAGTACATATACGGGATATAAGCACAATTCGCGATATCTCGATCACATCGGGAGCTCAAATATTCGCACTCCGCCCATTGCCCTCTCTCTCCCACTGTTTCTCGCTTCTGGCTCCTTCATGCATTGTTCAAGTCTTCTGTGTGTTGAATCAAGGAAAAGGAAGCCGGGCTCGTTGGACCTTGACTTCCTCTCATTGTCTTCGTATAATATTCTAGACTGCATATTCCCCTTTATTCGTCTTTCTCTTAAATTCACCATTTTTCTCTCGCAGCTCTTTCTCCCTCCGTTTTTATTCTATCCTCATCGTTATTTTTTCCTAAATTGCCTTCTCTCGTTAGTTACACCACGGCTTGCATAAATGCGTATTTCGTTCGCTCCACGGTGAGAGGTAAAAATAAAATAGAAGAAAGATCGAACACAGGCAATGTATACAATTTACCACGTGATGAAATTCTGATCATCTCTGAATTTGGTTAACAAAAGTATGACGAATCGTCAACAAAGTTTACCCTACCAGAATGCCCATTGCGAGAAATATTTTTTTTACGAAGAAGTTTTCTCGAATTCTTATCAAAGTTAAACATCAGGCAGTTTTTAGAAGACAAAAAAAGATACAGGTGACGGGAGCTTAAAGTAGTTCGATAACATAAACCGTTTATTCAAGAAAACTTTGAAAAAAATATATGTTTTGCAGAAAAATAAAACAAATCGAATGAAAAAAAAATCGAGTAATTCTACCGTTTAGTTTATAAGATATTTGAAGTTATAGCTTAGCGATTTCCCTATCGAAACGTCACAAAAAAATTATCTATAAAAATAACTTAAAAACGACATTTAAGAAAATTATGAAAAAATTAAAAATATTAGAGTACTACTTGCATAGAAGTGATCTAACTCGATTATTAAAACAAATGCAAGATCAAATAATGAATATTTTTCTATGCAGATAAATATTTTTTTTCAAATTTTATTTCAATTGTGTTTATAAATATTCTTTACTCAAATTATCATCAATGAGAATAAAAATACATGAAAAAAAAGAATAAATCAATGACATTGAGTGAAAATAAAAGTATTTCACATAAATGAATTATTGTTACGTGGATTTATGATTTTATCTGTCATAAATAAAATGGATCAAATATACGAAAAAGTATCAAATTAAAAAATTCTTTCAAAAATTGAATATTCCTTGAGGTGCATTAAAACATGAATATAAACGTACGTGAAATAATTGAAAACCTTCAAATTAATCCTTCCTATTTATAACATTTTTTTAACTATATCTTTTAACAATCCATCGCTATAAAAATGATTAAATTCATACAGATTATAAAATTTTTTTTCCGTAAAACTAAAAAAACTGCTTCAAAATTTTTCTTTGTTTGCATATATTAATAATCTTCTATCATTAAGAAATACTTGGTGGAAAATATCAGCAAACCCTTTTCGTGAATATTTTTCACATAATTTAAAAAAAATCGAAGATCTGATGAAAATTGATCAAATACCATCGAAGCAAAGTACTGGGATGCACGCGTAACCCCAGTGTGTTCTATTTGTTTTATGCAGGAAGTGTAACCTCCCAGGATCAAAAGTCTTTGTGATATACTCGGAAAAAAGGGAAAAAAAGGTGTGATATCCGATTATTTTATATTTAATTCTCAAATAGCGGATAAGAATGAAGATGAATGAGAAGGAAGGAGGAGGATAGAGGGAAAGTATAAGAGGAGTTGAGGGAGGTTTCGAAAGGGCTGCGATAGTAGGAGCGTCGGAGGAGCCTCCGAGGCAGCTGCTTTTGCGGACGGAGCAGACTTTTAATGTGCGAGGCAAAAGGAGCCAACATCTGGCTGCGGTCGCGTCGTTTAGGCGATGACGGACCACAGCCACGATTATCCGTCCGTCCTTTACAAATTTATTCTACATGCGTCATTAAAATTATTTTCATACATACGCACATTTATTCCCTCATTGTTCTCGCTTCGTATGCAACGACTCCCATTTCTCAACGTGGAACGTTTTTTCTTGACGTTCACAGCTTGAATAAAGCTCTCAATTAATTTCACCGGCGATGAATCAACTTCGCTCGGAAGCTTTGTGAACGTAAATTCAAGAGTGCCACGTTGACTGAGAAAACATTCGTGAGAATCGAACAAGACGTGCCAATTTTCAGAAATTACGCAACGAAAGTGGCTCATTCTTTAAAAAGCTGACGATATTTTCTTGAAAACTGCAAAAAAAAACATCAGATCATAAATGCAAAAATTTGGAAATATTCGGAGCATTACATTGCAATATAACGTAATGTTATTGGGGACTCATAAAAATGTTCTCAAAACGCTCGAGGTGTAAGAAAAACGAATATATATCGATAAAAAAGGCTTAAAGGGGTCTTTCGACTTTCTTCCTTCATCTCACCTTATTCTTTATCGCACCACGTTTATCCCCCTTTAACTTCTCTCTGCAGACCGGAAATGGATGATCAGGGATCAGAGAAAAGAGAGAGAGAGAGAGAGAGAGCTTATCGACTTTTGATCGCGAACAGAAGTTCGTTTGACCGTGCACACGTTCCACTCGATCATGTTATAGGCGGAACGGGTTTACCGCTCTCCTCCCTTCCTCCTTTTTAAATCTATCAGATCTTGTTCATAGCACCATTTGTATTCATATTTTTGTGCGCGCGGAAGATGCGTGCTCGATATAATAGACGAGATATCGATCGATCCTCGAGATCGTAGCCGCGAGATTGTTAACGAGCAAAGTATAGACCGCGCCACTTATCATTTTTCGTGAAACAAAGGGAATGAAAAAAATAAATCTTCGCCGAAGATAAGTTAAAACTCGGGGAATTAAAAAAAAGAAATAAATAAATGACTTCCAGGAGAACGAAGAATCGGAAATGAGCGAGGAAAGAGCCTGACACTTGGCCACCTGTCACCGTGGAGTCGCGTCACGTTGAATTTGTACCGTGAAACGACGAAGGGACGACGAGACGCTGCGCCCGAACATCTTGTCGAATCGAAAAGATTTCGTGGTCGCCGGACGACCGTATAAAGCTTTTTTTCGATGTTGGGGGAGAGTCTATTGATCACGGATCAACGTGAAAGAACAATGTACACGTGTAGACCGGACAGGCACGTGCTCCGGACAGTTTTACACACAAATACGTGCAAGCGTATCGTAAATACACCCGCGTGTATACACCTATGTACACAAATGAGGAATATACGCCGACTCGCGAGAACCCTCGACGATTCGCTTTTTTCTCAGCTCCCCTTTTTTTTGTCTCTCATGAATTAAAGTCAAAGTACACGCGGACACGCGTGTCTGTACAGGGTGTCTCGGAATGTTTTGACAACATCCTTACAGCACTTCGAAAAAAGAAAAACAGATCCGATTATTTTTTTTATTATATTATTACTTTTATTTACTCAGAAATAAAATACTTTTAGCGATTATTTTTATGAGTATTTATGACAACAATATAGTAAGTCATGTAAAAATTTAGGTAAACGTTTTCTAATAGTTACACGTTTTTTTTTGGAAGAAAATTAAGTTTTCAAAAGGATGATAAATTAGACGTTATATTCTCCTTTCGATATAAAATAAAGGATTAAATTCTTATTTTATTCGAATTATTAATCAATCGAAGAAAAATGTGTATATATTTTTTGTCTATTTCTCCCTTCCCCATGTATCACCATTTGTGTGCCATATAAAAAAATAAAAGGTCACTCCCTTTCATGAAGAGATATAGCGTTAATAATAAGGGGATAAAAGTTTGCGAATGTTGGAAAATATAATCAATAATCATACAATGAACGTAATTACGCTGCTTTTATTGAATTTTTCTCACTTTTACTTTGAAAGTGTCACATTTTTTTTCTATGCCCACGATATCCTCCACTATAAAATGTATATACAAGCGTTTCGCGTGAGAACATATACACGAATATACAAACGATTTTCACTGCAATATTTTTTTTTTCAAACACGCATGTCAGATTATGCCAATATTTTTAAAATTATTTCTCTAGAATGTACTCAAACTTTGTGACTTTATTTGTAATTTGAAAAAAATCGATTTATAGTTATTTTTATAGATAACTTTTTTGGGACGTTAGGTGGGAAATCTGAACTGTAAATTTTCTCTAAATACCTTGAACGATCGAATTTTATAGAAGTCGCGTAAAAATCGTTTCAGACCCAATTTTTTTTTAATTAGCACAAATCTTCTGTAAGTCATGTACATGAAAAGTACGTACAATTTAATGAAGCATTACCATTTGGAAATCAATGAGATATCAATTACTGAAAATTGTGACATTTTTAAATCTTTTGTAAGAGCCTATATGTTTTAAGAGCTGCAATTTTTTAAATATCTCGATAACTACTCGATGGTAAAGTCTTTCTCGATTTTACGTATATAAATACATTTTAATGTGATGCCAAAAAAGATCAAAGCAAATTTTAAATAAATTCCGCCTCGAAAAATATTAAATAACGATTTTATGTTTATTTAACACGTACGGCTAAACCTTTGAATAGAGATCCACAATTCCTACCTTAAAAATAAAATAACAAAAAGTTTCAGATAAAAAAAATACACAAACCATTAAAAAAGTCAATCAATGTTGCGTTGAAGATCATATATTTGATTTTTTTCGTCGAAAACGATGAGAATAAATTTCGGATAAAATTAGGTCCGAATGTTGGGATTAAATTGAAATTTATGAAGTGAGCTTTATTGGACACCCAGTGGACAGAGGAGCGGAGGCGCAGCCACCGGGCGCTTGAATCCGAGCTCGCCGTAAACTCTCCGCGGCGGTAAGGTTTTGCCCACCTGTTTTGTCCACCCGTTCCTTCCGAAAGCGAAGAACGAGCGACGAACCTTCATATATCTACGTCCGAGTTCCTGACTCTTCTCTATCTCTCTCTCTCTCTCTCTCTCTCTCTCTCTCTATCTTTCTCCAGTACAAAACATTGCACAACTCAGATGCGCCCCAGTTGGCACAGGTGTTCGCGTTTATAACTCGATGAGGAGCCTTCCTCTTCATCGATGCCTCGTCGCGGTCCCCAACCCTTTTCGTGTTCCCTGCTCTTTTTATTCGCTTATACTCGGCTCTCTTTTTCCTCCCGTTCCTCCTCTTGTGTGACTCGTCTTCCTCCTCGGCACCCTATTATTCATAACGCGGGAGAAAGCGCCACCGGGTGCGGGAAGCCGAGAGTTCGCCGATACATCTGGAAACGTTTACGTGTATATACGAGTGAACGAGGCTCAGCTTAGATAAGAAAGCCTTCCTCCACCTTAACGATCGCATTAAACATGCAAGCGTGATAATTTATGCAACAATCGTTGGGCTCGTTTACCGTAAAGATTGACAATCTTTTTTTCTCTCATCTCCTTCACCGATCGCCGTTTAATTAACCCTTCAATTGAAAATATTAACCATTATTATTTCCAGACCCTTCGTGCGGCTTATTTTTTTAACGGAAACAAATTAAACAAACACTGTGACAACTGATATCCATATAATTTAAAAAAAATTCTGTAAGATATAGATTATTTTTGTTTTCATCTTATCTTATTCTTTTTCGCGTGAGATAAAATCTTATCGCTTCACACTATGGTCGTTTACTAATTAACAACTAATCACGGAATTGAATGAAATATTCTGAAATGTAAAATATTCATTTACAAGTAAATTTTTGACACGATACTCCATTATTTTTATCAATATTTTTTTTTCAAATTTTACTTACTACATCTTGAATACCACGTGACTATTTTACAGATCAATTGCTTTGAAATCAGTACATAGCATAATGGTAAAAAGAGTATTCTTGTTTTCTTTTGTGAAGCTTTATTGCAAATACGATTGAGACTATTATTAGCCTCGGCCGTATTAGAGCAAAAAGATACCATACTAAAGTCGTTGATAAGTATTTATAATTTGAACCAAATTATTAATAAAAATGATCGATCCATCCCGTTTATGCAAAGAAAAGTTACTCGAAGTTATTTTTAGTCTCGACTGTTTTAGTAATAAGGCTATATTGATAGAATATGTGAACTTGTTTACGTACACTGCACCGAGTCCAGTAATGTATATGTCAGACTATACAATTAGACAAGTACACATTTTATGGTGTATTAAAACTGTGATCGGACTAACGTGGCTCATGAAGGAATTAAAGAAATCGAAATTTTTTTTCATTTTGGCATCTTGAAACTGTTGATTCATATATGAATTTTTTAATGAGAGTATATTTTTTATGTGAATTAGATAGTATTTTTAAGCACTCGAGCAGATGTGACAAAATTGCTGCAAGTGTGAATTACAGGCAAAATAGAAGAAGTTGGATACAAATTTATCACAAACGAAGCCGGTATTATTTTTTTCTGATCTTCTATTTGATTTCAGTAAATTCAAAGTTTTTTTATAAAATTTAAAGTTTTAGTTTTAAGTTTTCATGTTTAAGTATTTTATAAAATATAAAATTTAACTTTATATTTTATTAAAAACTTTGAACTTGCGGAAATCAAATGGGCTCATCAGAAAAAAATTGATACCGGTGTAAGTTAACTTTTCATTTCAAATTTTATTTATTTTTTAATTTATACTTTACGTATCCAAGTGTTAATTTAAAATAGTCGTGTGTTTTGATGTGGGGTTAATGTAATGTCAAAATTCATATATGTAAATGTATCCATATAACTTTCCTGAATAATAATAAAAATTATGATGTCTCTGTACAGAGAAATATATGGTATCAGCTTTTGTTCGAATGCACTGAGAGAATAAATTAGCCTAGTGTATTTTACCATTAAGTAAAATAAATGAAAATAAAAACGGAAATTAAATTGAAAAAGTGAAGAAAGAAATTGATTTTAAATTGAAGAACTTAACATTGTTCTCTGAATGTGTATAGTATAATGGATCCTCATAGAGATGTTAAACGTTCAATTTTTATCTATACCAAAGAAATCAGCAGAATTATAAGAAAACTAATATAAGGAAAAACTATAAATCACAAATTTTTTTCCAATTCAAAATTTATGTTAAAGAAAAAAAAGTAGAATAATTCATATAAAGAAAAGAAACTTGTGGGAGCTTTGAAAGATTCGGCAAAAAATATATACAGAATGAAAAAAAAGAAGGGCTACGTTTCGCCATCAATTACGAGAGTCTCGAGTCCGAAAGACAATTGTGCCGAAGCGCTTTTGTTTCGAGTCGGCACATATATACGGGTGGTGCGCGTGCAACGGGTATTCTCGCCCGGAAATAGGTACGTCTGCGTATGAACGTAAATAAAGCGATAGGGATAAGTTTCGCGAGGATATGAGTGATGGACTTTTGTGGTAATTGACGGTTAGATGTCCGTTCCGTCTTATCTTTGTCCTCGTCTCGCCAGCACGTTTCGCCTCTCTCGAACCAAGTAGCAAGGAAATTCGTGTACGTATTGTCTACCCCGAGGTGCCTTTTATTTCGTAACCCAATTATTAGTACACAAGGGTGCCCATTCATTCTTCGCAATTACAGACACGTCCAACCTAACTTTTGATTTTACTTTCCTTATTCACGTTCTTCCTTTATTCTCTTTTTATTCCTTATTTTTTTTTCTTTTCCATTATTTCGAGACAAAGAACGCATTTCAGGTCACATAAATTTAAAATTTATACAACTCGATATTGTATTTATATACTCACAATAAAAGAGAAATTGATTTACCATTTTATCAAGTTATTCAGCTTTAAGTGTATAAAAATAAAATACGTTGTAATGAATATCCATTAAAAATAAAACCTTAGTGCAATCACTATTAATCAAATTATGTAATAGCAGGAGTTTTGAACGTTGAATCGTAAAAAATATACAGCTATAATGAGTCTTAAGAGAAAAATCTGCAACTTTTTCATACTCACTGAAATTATTTTATTTAAATAAAAAAGTATAAATTGATCCAGCGATATTACATTCCTGTATACAATTATACATTTATCTGTCGTTGCTAAAATTTTATCATGATGTACATAATGCGGTATGAAAAAAAAATTGGTTTGAAAATTCTTGCTAATTTTTTTATTCTTCATGAAATGTATAGCATGAATAAAATGACTAGCTATCGTGCACGTTTAGCTGTAAAATGTATTAACTGTTATACGGAAAGTGTTTCTGGGGCATTCATATCGTCAGAAAGACTCCCCGGATGTTCGGAAACATGCACGTGATGATGTTCAATACGGTCTTGAACTATATGTACGTACTAACGTATATATTCATCTTTTTATAAATTTTATTTCAACATCTCATTCTTTCTACTGAATTTTTTAGAATGAATAATAAAAATAAAATATTTTCAACATAGATAAATTCAATTCATAAATTCAATAGATAGATAAAATAGAGATAATTTTTTTAAAATAAATTTTAAAATAGTTCGATCAGTTTTTTGGAGTTAAGTGAATGTTCACAAATGCTGATATGTTATCACTTGTAATATGGTACATTCGTGAGTGATAATTTATTTATAAATTATTGAGGATGAAGGAATATTTAAAAAAAAGTTCCTAATAGAACTGCTGTCTTTGTAAGATGCCATGACTAACTCAAAATAGTTCAATTTTTTAAAGAATCTTTCATCAAAATTTCCTTATTTCTAAAACAAGTTAATAAAGTTATCGTCTATATATAAAAGAAATATTTTTTTCTTGTTGTTAATTAAAATAATTGTTAAAAAAGTTAATCAAAGTAAATAAACAAATGAATCAAAGTGAATTATTTTAATTAAAAGTCATCATTGCTGATGGTTGAATAATTTACCTTCAGGATCGAACTAACGGTAAGAAGAAAAAATAAGTGGAAAATAGTGAGTTAAAATATAAAGAATAAAGAGCGAGGGAGGATGAAGAAGAGAAAGAAAGCCGGATGAATGATTTTATGCGTATGGAAAGGGTTATCGGTTTTCTCTCAGCATCGCATGCATCTGTGCACGTCCGTGAACATATTTACGTTTCGGCTCCGATAGATTCCATAACGATAAGTCTCGTATAGGCTGGGCCCTTACTCCAAATTCATATGCATGAGCTCTTATTATATGGTATTAGCTATGCGCACAGGTGGTTGCCTCTGCGAGTCTACATTCGAAAATTCATGTCCACCTCCTCATTCTCTCCCCGTATTCTCAAAAAAAGGATCAAGAACAAACCACGTGCCAGTAATATTTAACGCTCGTAAACGCGATACTAATTTATAGAGTCTTAAAAAAAAATTCTCTCAAATTCTCACGTATATTGTTTGCTTCATTTATTTTTCACGCTTATTCATATCTTTTCCTCACTGATAAACTGTGTCTCATCCACTGGCAAGAATATATTTTTATTTCCCTATTTTATCTCTTAAACAATTGTAGCACGAATTTACATATACTATTTTAGATGTTTTTTTTTAAATATAATTCATGGAAATTAATTATCGTGAAAGAATAATGGAATTTTAGAAAAACGTGCCGTAGATTATTTATTGATAAGAAATAAGACATCTGATGTTTTATTCGATTTCAGTCTACGAATTCCATCGGCTTTTCACAATGTCACGAGTTCTACCGTGTCACGCTTTTTCATAACTATCTCTGTAAACTATCCGACACAATGCACATACCAGTTTGATCGAGTTTTTCGTCTGTTTGCTTATCTTCGTGCCGTTTTCATATAAAATTCAAAATTTTCAAACTCACGTTTCCACATATTACTATACATCAAAAATATGACATTCTAGGCCAAGTAAACTGAGGATGAACCGAAAACGTGTGTCTCAATTATTTTTTATCAAACAGCTTAAATGATTTCATCATAATACTAATTTTTTTCGCTTTCATACCTGAAAATTGATCATAAAAATAAATCGTTAAAAATGGTCTTAAAATTATGAATCTTTTTGCATAAATGAATGCTACAAATCAATGCCAAAACCCAATATTCTTCGAATTAGTACGATTTTTAGTATTTTTTTAATAATAAATTAATTTTTTAATATGTAACGATGTTTGCAGAATTTTTTATAAAGACTACATGGATATAGAGTGCATTATATAAGGAGGTATACTTGCGCTAAGGGCCGTATCAAGTTTTTTCCCCTTGTAAATTAAAGGCAAAGTCCTGGGTTTTTATTTATATAAGATATTGTCTTGAAAAACCATGCGAATGTTCTTCACCATTGCATTAAAATGTTGGAAAAATTTTAGATGTCTCACCATTTAGTTATCGAAATACTCAATGTTGAAAATAACAAATTTAACACGAGATCTTATGGCAAGTTCCGAAAAATTGTCATTTTCAATCATTGATATCTCGATTTTGACACGATGACACTTCTTCAATTTTTTGAAACTTTTATGCAAATAAAAAAAAATTATCATTAAAACCACTAAATGCAAGTACCTCCTTAATTTTTATTTATCATTTATTTTTGCTCTCACTACACTAATTTATTGAACATATCTATACTAAAATTAAACGTTTTTCGTTTCCACAATAAAATAATTCTATATGATGAGCATAGAATTCACATGTTATATAAATTTAATATAACAATAAAAAATTCTGTACGAATTGCAAAAAAATGCATCATTTTCGTGAGAAATGCAACCTCATTTTGTTCTTCATATACGAAACGTTTATCGCTTTTCGTGCAAACTTGTGAGAACGATAAAAATAGAAATGGCGTGCATTCCGTTTAAGGTAAATCCTACATTCCGAAAGAGCATCGAGATAGGAAGTTGACGAAGGTTAAGTAGGGTTAACACGACGGAGATTCGACCAGAAAACGGTGTACCCGGAGAACTTTTAACATTGTACGTGTGCACGCGCACATACGCGATTTATACGAAAGCCAGAAGCGAAATTTAAAAGGTATAATAACAAGAAATCAGGGAACGACGTGTGAACGTCTATGTTACTCACGAACTCTCGTCGAACTCTTATTTCTCTTTCTTCTTTTCTTTTCGCTCTCACAGGCACGAGTGCCCTCTGCGCGATCATGCACATAGCAGGTACATCTGTTAAATTACTCCCGTACTCGCATTACGGTAAAACGTTTCGAATCACCTGCAAATCGAGCGTAGGAATATAACGTGCGAATAATTTGAGAACAGTTAACAATTATTATGAGTGGAAAATTGAAAAATATGAGCAAAAAATGAATAGCCCGACACGCCAGTACTCCTATATGCCGAGGAAAAGATTTTTGTACCCTTATTCAGAGTTGTAATTTCTCAAATTTTTTTTCTCGCGCAGAGTATCTGTATATGTGAAAATTTTTTAACTTTTTAACAAGCGAGAGTCTTGGATTGTGAGAAAAAGAAAAACGAATGAATGAAATATGAGAAAGCCTTAATTTGTGTACATATATTCGCCAAAATGTTGCTTCGTCCATGCTAATACGAAAAAGCATTATTTGTGCCAAGAGTGATTCGAAACGACATTTTTCTCAACGAAACTCATAAAGTATGAGTGCTTGCTCAAAAATGCAGCGCACGTTCGATTTTTGACACGGTTGACGGTGTAGAAACGAAATTTCCAAGAATGTTCATTGAACTCATAGCCATGGTAAAGAACCGTAACCATGGCGCTGAGGGATTTCGAAAAAGCGAGGAAGAAAAGAGTAGCCGGATGAACAAAGAATGTCGCGCACACGTTACGCGAGTTTATCTTCGCATGGAAAGAGTTAAAGTCGTTTTTTTTCCTGGTGGCACGTGCCCTGGATGGAATTACAGTGAGAATTGAAAAAGTGGAAAAGAATTTGTCACGGCGCAGCTCTATTTATTTATTTTGTTGACTTTCAAGAATTTCGCTTCATGGTTGCGAGACACACGACGATCCAATGTACAAATTGAATCGAGATAAATGTGAAAAACAGGTGTAAAATAATTTGGAAGCTTTAAAGCTTCGGAAATTTAAGGTAGTTGTATCGGTACAGCATATATAATTTAATAAGTGTATTTCAGAAAATTTTATATAATTTTTAGTACACATAATCGACACCTTCTGTACTAAATTTAGGGATAGGTCATCGATTAAATTATCGAGAAATTTATACGATCATCAAAAGTCATTCATTTTTGTGATGAAGACATTTTACGATGATACGAAAATTCTCACTTACTTTAATATTAAATCTATATGTGGTAAACCATAGAAAATTTATAAAAACTTTAATTGAAATAAAGTAAACTTCTATAGGAATCTTATTATTAAAAAAGTGAGGTTACCCATTTTATTTTAAGAAAATCATTGTTATATATGAGCGTTTGCTCGAATAATTTATTACGTATATTTTTGATATTTTACATTATTGAAAATAATTTACTATACTGTTACTATTATATAATATTACTATAATATATTACTATAATAATACTATTACTATAATATACATTTTTATGAAAGTCCTATACTTTTTAATGGTCTTTTAACTTGTCTGCAGGAGTATAACTACTTTAATAAATATTTACTCTTGTTTTCGTAAACTACTCGTGCCATAAAGTCTTAGACTCTTCACATATGGCAACATCGAGATATATAGCTATATATAGCCAATATAAATAAAAGTTTGTTAGAGGTCGTATCGAAGCTGATGCTTTATCAAAATTTTCCATTGCCGTTGATACACCATTAGACAGCATTGAACAAAATTTTAAAAATTTAAGACACCGATAAGTAAATCGTTTGAATTCACGTATAGAGGATATGATTATCAGAACGTTTCCTTGTATATATAGACACTCCACAATGTCGTAATTTTTTCTATTTTATTCATTCCTATACGAAGAGCGTCACGCGAAAAAAAATGTCGACACGCTCGTAATATAAAAATGTTTCGTGTTGGCGTATTTAAAATCAATGATGATTGCGACATTATTGTAGTCACCTCGGAGGAACGGGAGAAGAACAGTCACGACATCCGTTCCGAGTCTTGCTCGCGCTAGCGCGCACTTCTTTAGCAGAATGCTCGTCCGTGACAAATAATTAATATACCGGATGATTTGTGACTCGATCCAACACTGATATAACGCATCGTGAATGCATACGCGGCAAATAATACTTGCGCCGTTCTCAAAACGCTCCAACTAGCTCACCTTTTGATCCTCACGACTCTCAATAATCTTCGCTCTTCTCTACTGAGAATCCGAGGAGGTTTCTCTTTTTTTTGTGTCCGACTCTCTCATTAAAATCATGATCAGGCTGCCGTTGGCACGCGAGTATCATGGGAAGTGAATCAGCTACAATGTCTACTTCATTTCGTGCGTTATCTCAAATTTTGTCTTCCTTTCTGTTTCAAAACGATGATTTTCATTTTTCTACCAAAACTGACGTTTGGCAGAAGAATTTTCCAATCTCTCTGTCCCTTCACTTCTGCGTTAACCCTTTAAGAATATTTCATCAAGCTTAAATTAAAATTACAGACAATTCCAAATATTCGAAATTTCCGTACAACAGAGATCGCGATATATATATATAGTTATACACATTTCGTAGAAATAAAATCGACGCGAGAAAGGGTAAATCTGGCGAAAAGCCGAATTTTCGTGCCAACGTCGTAAAAATACATGGATGAACGAAAAGTAAGTATTGCATGAACTCGGTGAGAAAATCACGAGTCTCCGACAAAAAAAAAGCGCGATGGAGTCCAAAATCGCGCTTGCGAAGGGTTCCAGTTGTTTGGCGCGATGGTTACCGCTGGCGACCGACATTACAGCCTGGAACGTTTTCTCTTCACGATTCTTCGTCTCTTAAACGCGGCGCACACGTAGACTCGCACACATACAGCAACGAAATTCTTGCCCGAGCATAAAGCACGCATTGCAGAGAGTCCTCCCGCTCTTCGCGAGCCAACTTTTTTTCGCCGTGTGCGTAAAACCGGTGGTTTCGAAAGAGAAGAAAAAAAAAGCGCGACGCGGAGGAGACAAAAAAGAGCAAAGGAGCGAAGTATGCGCTTTCGCTCGTGGCCAATGAGAAGCGAGGGGGCGTGGCCTCGTCGCACGGCCCACCGTCGTCGAGGTACAGGAGCGCTCCCCGTTTTCCTCTTCGTGGCTGCGCCCCTTTCGCCGCGAGAGCGGCAAGGAGCGTAAAGTGGGCCGAGAGTAGGGACACTCCGTCCCGATCAGACGCTCCCTACCTCGGTCTATTTCTCTCTCTCTCTCTCGTTCTTTCTCTCGCAGCGAGCTCGCTCGTGGGTCACTGGCTCTTACTTATCCCGTGAATAAGTTTCTTCGCTGTGCCGCGAACCGCGACTACACCCTCGGGGCAGCTTTATCATCGAATCAATAGACCAATGGCTACTAGCACGCGTGCGTACTCTCGCGTGACAGGCGCATTGCCCCACCCACAAGTAGATTGGTAAGCGAGCGAAATTTCCGAGCGTGTGCAGGGTGAGGAAGGACGTAACCGGTGGCGCTCCGGGCTCGTCGATCAGCGGCGGGACCTGCTTCTTATTTTCTTGCACGCGCGTTCTATTCCGCATATATAGAGAGAGGAAAGAATATATACACGAACGCGAAGGCGCATTATATTCGTTTCCTCGCCTTTCCTTTTTTTTTCTCTCCACGGCGCATTGTTTCCTCGTTTTTCCGCCGCGTGCGCGATATTTCTCATCCTGGCCGCGGGTACAGGCGAACCCGCCGGGCGTTTTATCCTCGCGGCGGTCGCATAATGAGGCTCAGCTGCGCGGAATCGCGTCTATCTCCGTATCGCACCCCCCCCCCTTTGGTGGGGGCGCAACGTCGACTCGCATCGAGGAGGTATACGTGCGCGCGGCCAATTTAGCCGATTCATTCCGCTGTCGCATGATTTATCCAGGCTAACCGCGCGCTCGATTTCCACCGCGAGAAAACCACCCTGCATGCTCGCTTGTCTTCGTTACTCCCGAACCCATGCTAACTTGCCCCGCAATCTATTTATTTATGCTCCTTCGAGGATGCGTGCATCCGGAGATACCACATGCGACGTACACGACGATGAAAAATTGAGAGACCTGGCTATACACGAACATACCGCATTTCGTTGGTAGTACGTTAACTGTACTCTTCACTTCTCTACTCTTGACATTATTTTTTCGTATTTCATCTTGAATGTGGCTGCTACAAAAAAAAATTGAATATTTTGAAATAAATTTACTCAAAAAAAAACTCTTCTGCATTTTTAAAACGCCAAATTTAACTTCAAATATGGTCTTGAGTAGAGAAGTGAAGAGTAAAGTTAACGTACTGTCCATTTCGTTTATTTAAACGCGCTATGTTAACTTTACAATCGAGCATTTCTATTTTTATCAACTCATTTTTTGTTAATTTTGTTTTTCTACGTAATTTTTTTCCTCCTCATGAATCTCTGACATGTTTTTTTTTCTTGTTAATTAAAATGTTTAATGTAGTTAGTAGCAAAGGTCACTAATAGATGGATTCTTTTGAAATAAACAAAGATGATACGTAATACTTAATTGACAGACCTAGTTATACATTTCGTAAATTTAAACGCACTGTAAATTTTACAATCGAGGATTTTTATTCTCGTGAACTCATTTTTTATTTATTTATTTTCCTACGTAATTTTTTTCCTCTTTGTTTCATTACTTTATGAACCTTTTATATCTTTTTTTTCATGTTAATTAAAATGTTTAATGAATTTAGTAGCAAAGATCACTAATAGATGGATTATTTTGAAATAAACGTAAAATAAGTACGTAATAAATATACATTTATATGCGCGCTACTAATTTTATAATCGAGCACTTCTATTCTTATCAACTCATGGTTTCACCTTTTTTTTGCGTATTTTTTTTTCCTTTTAATTTTTTTGTTTTTTATTAAAATGTTACATATCTTATCTTGTTAATTAAAATGTTCAGTGAAATTACGAATGTTACTCGATAATTTGATAAATCTATAAATAGATCATCGATAAATTTGAAATAAATAAAGATACTCTATAATTCATATACAAATATATACAACACACTGTCAACATTATATTATAGAGCATTCCAATTTCGTTTTTGCAAATTTTTTGTGTATATGCAATTTTTCTCGTGTAAAATTTTTTTATATTTATTAATTCTAATTATAAATTCATTTAAATGGTTATTACTTATTTATTATTGACATAAGAAATGACATACTTTTTTCAAGAATTTAATCGTTATAGCTATAGGAGTTAATAAAAAAATTGAAGCGACGTGGCTCGTCGAGCTTTCTGATATCATGGCCATAATAATATAAAGGATAATAACGCTGTACTAAATCGTCGCAAATGTGCATTTCAATAATCACGTTGCATGATGTCACGCTTCTGCGTGGTAAATCGTTTCTTCGCCTTTCTTTTATACTATAAAAACACACGTATTTTAATGACTACCCACGGTAAACCATAACTCTTTGCGATCTATTATTTTACTGAGCCTAAACAGTAATTCATACGAAAGAAAAACCCTTTTCTTTTATTAACAAAAATTATTTGCAAACAACCTTTCAATTATTATCACACACATAATCCCATTCTTATTTTCATTGCATCTATTATTTATTAAATAAATTATATCAAACACATGACACTTTCTAAGAAAGTTTTTGAAATATTTAATAATAAAATAAGAGTTTTTTTAAAATTATACATACGAAAAAGCTGATATGAAAAATGAACGACAATATTTATTATGCCTTGGAAATTATCTTAGCAAATTTTCATTACAGAATTCAATCGAATACTAAACTATAAACTAAATGTTATCTATAACTAAATATTGAATGTATGAAGCAAATGAGTAGATGTGCAGAGCTGTACAATAGCAAGTACTGCAAAATTCAAAAATAAGTAGAAAAAATAATAATGAGATATATAGGATTAGAATAAAAAAAAATAAATTGAAAAGTCTAATGTACTTACTGGGAGAAGGGAGAAAAAATAGCCTGGCCATTGCAGCGATTACTACTCGCAGTAGTAAAAGCGACGTCTCGCATAGACACACGGGTACGTAGACAGATACACGGCGCGTGGAAAATTATCAAGTGGATTTTGTACCTCACGTATGTATATATGCATGTACTAATCTACGATACAGGTGCAATTGGCGAAGCGTGTAATGTTTGCGTAGATGCGATGCCAACGTAGAGACGATTAGTAATTATTTAAACGCATCAGCCGCATAAAACGTCCGAAACGATACATCGGTGCATTCGCATAATCAATACGTGCTTCATCTGAACTATGCCAAGACTTACCTGGCGTACATAATATTTTATTCTCTGTAAAATTTACAGATTTTCTTTTTCATATTTATTATAAATTAAAATAATGTGGAATTTCCTTTTGACTCCCGTCAATTTTTTTTTTCAATATCATTTATCAATATATTTACATGTAAAGGTGAATATTAATTTTTTTTATTGATAAAAAATTTTTATACGTTTTTCTTTTGTGATAAATTAAAACATTTTTTTCATCAAATTATATATATAAATTTACAGCTTGTGCGTTTAATTATTTTTTCACTTATATACATTTTTCAAGATTTTCGTTATAATTGCCTATTTTTTTATGTCCACGGTAGATCGATACTCTTTTCTTACCTCCTTCTATATTATTTACGAACAGTATATGGGAGAGGTGTGATGGGGTGACTCGAGTACTCGCTTATTTCTCTTAGAACGATTCGAACTTCTTTCATTATGTACTTCCTTCACAGACGTCACTCTGTGAGTCCGAAGCTTCGTTTTTGCATGGACGAAGAACCAAGTCAGCTTGAAAATTTTTATCTGTCACTAGATGAATATATATAGAGATTAAAAATTCTCGCACGAGACGAGCAAGCGACTTCATTCAAGTATACGTCTCGATAAACATGAACCGCCTGTACTCGTATTAGAATGAATAATAACGGAATTTTTCACGTTGATATCATTAGAAAAAGAATAATATACAGTTTCAAAGAAACGACGAAAATAGGATGATGAAATTTTTCTCAAATAATCCGTAATTTCAATGTAACAACAATTGAATAAGCTTTCAAAGAGATAAGATGTATGATAGTTCATGAAAATATATAACTTTTTTCACGATGTATCTTTTTTTATACCTTTCAGTTTTTTTTTCTAGTTCATTATTTTGAAAAAAATGAGTTTTTGAAGAGATAAGATATGATGTAGTTCAAGGAAATATGTATAACTTTTTTACGACATATATTTTTGTTTACTTTTCAGTTTTTTCTTCCATAGTCAATTATTTTTAGAAAAAGTAATTTATTCTTCGATGAAAGTTCGTAAAATTTTGTACGTTTTTCTTTAAATTGGAGGGCTGGCTTTGATTGTGAAAAAGTATCGTCGTAGGGACTGATAATTTGAGAGGAGAATAAATTAAAGAGATTCGTAATATGGCCAGTCGAAGGATAACTATACAGATGTACACGTCCCAGGTATACTTATCTCGCACGCACACACGATTAATCGTCTTAAGAGAGTGTCTACTTTTAGAAACAGTTACAGATCGAGCAGGCTCGAGTTCCGTGCAAATTGACTTCTATACCGAAAGGGAACATTTTTCACAGGATTATGCTTATCTCGCTCAGTTTGTTTGTTAACGTCAATGACGTCAGGCTCGAATTAACCACTCCGCGATAAATTATTTTTATCTCCCTCGATTGTTGTACATTATACTTTCTCAATATCTCTCCAATAATTTTACTGTTCGCAGGAACTATCATTCGTATAGCCTTTTACAAATTATTTTTATAAATATAAAACGTTATAATAAATACATTCACTTTACTGCGTACAGTTTTTGTACAAAATTTAAATATAAGTATAATTTTATCCTAATATTTTAACATCCTCGTTATAATAAATCGGATGAAAAATATTGTATGGTAAAAGTGGCTGTTGAGAAAAGAAAGAGGTATATCTTCAGCCCCGATGAACAAAGGTTCCCTTATCACTCGAATCATCGTTAGATAGAGAGCCACTTCCGGAGATATAAACATAGCGAAATGTAGAGAATAAAAAAAGGGGATGGAGAAAGACTTGGCTCATGCATCGCTGAACAGACTCGTTTATAATTCCTCATGGTTCGAAAACTCTCACGAGAAAATGACTCGTTTAAATACACGCTTCGGGAATAAACGCATGCTCTGAGAACAGCTCTCGTACGATACATTTCTCGCATGCACAAAAATATGTACGAACGAGGAATTTACGAAATAGGATATGCGTGAAAAAAGGAATGAAGAAAAAAGTAGAGGCATCCCGGACGAGGCTCGTAAACGATCGGTGGACGATTCCGGGGCTTAATTGTCCGTTACGATGACAGAAACCGTAACCGTGTGTAACAAGGCTTCACGCACGCGAAGACGAAAAAAATTGCCCCCGAACTACAAGTATAAAAATAATTAGCAAATGAATCGTTGCTCATTAAAAAACAAAAATCGTTCGCTTTTTCAACCGAGCGTCCACTGCGTATAGTCGCGTGACGTCAGACTCGAAAAAATGCATTTTTTAAAAATGCAAGAGAGAGAGAGAGGAGTCGTGGTCGAGGCTGAGGAGAATTTTACCCGAGAGGACGATTGAACGGATAACTATAAGGATAAAATAAAAAGGAAGCAAAAAAAAGAATCAAACTAGGACAGATAAAAGACGACGCAGAGTGCGAATGCGAGGAAAAAAAATGAGAAAAAAAAAACTTCGTAGTAATATTCGATGAGAAAATGCACGTGTTTGTTTTTTTTTTTCGTTTTTCGAAAAAAGGAAGAGGAAAGAGGATATTGGAAGCACGCGAGTGTCTGAACGAGTCGGAGCAAGCCCTCGAGGAGAAAAGGCTTTTTCGAGCCCATCGAGCGTGCCGGTATCGTCCGAATGTGGGCGTCCACGAGGTCATCCAATTGGCCGATCGTCTGGTAATGGTTGGTGGGCGGTGGGCGTACCGAAACGATTTCCAGGCTGCCCGTGGATGCGCGACCAGGCTGCGCGAGTTTGCAGCTCGCCCGTTGCTTTCTCCCGAGACTGTACGCTCAAACGCGCGTCAAACTTTCTTTCACTGTATTTCTCTATACGCTCGAAGCTTTTTTTTTTATTTCTTGATTACCTCGTGAGGTCTTTCCGCGCGACACACGACGACCACGAGCTTTTTCCGCACGCAGAGTCGATATATTTCTATATCTCGATTTCTGCTCGCTCTCTCCTGAGCTTTTTCCAGAGGACAAAGCGTCGTTCACGAAGCTTTTTTTCCGCAGACCTGCTAATATTATTCGCGCTATTTTTACACTGGAAGCTCGAGTCTAGTTGAGTCGACTCATCGTGACAAAGAAGAAAAAAGAAACAATCCCACATTACCTTTTTTTTCTTCATCGTCGACTCATTGTCTTCGTTGCCTTCAACGTCCATTATATAGTTTTCTTTCGTTCAGTTACAAATAGCGTATCGAGAATTTTTTCGATTCAGCAATAAGTATATCAATGCTCGGACGATCATAACCGTGCTCACAATAATGCATCATCGCCTATTTCCACCGTTTCTCGATACAATCAATACCAATTAAATAATTCCGATTCTCACCAGGAGCAATAATCCCGCAAATAATAATCCAATGGGGCGAGTAACTTTCGCACAATCGAGATTGATAACCCAGCGGGAAGAACGAATGGCAGAGCGAGAGAGAGAGAGAGAGAGTAAAAAAGAAGGAATTGGAGCACGGGGGATACGAATGCAAATCTCGGCAGAGCGGGTTGAAAGAGAGAATAAAAGAGGACGAAGAGAAGGAGAAAGAGAGAGGGAGATAGGGGGTAAAATAAGGATAAGAAAGAGAGAAAGAAGGACGAGCGAGTGGGTGGGGGATTTTAATGACGTTCTCGCGTTGGTCTGTTTCGCCTTAAATCTTGATCTCACCTTGGCTATATGTGGCTGGTATATAAGAGAGACGCGCACACACCGATGCGGGTCGAACGGTGTAACACACACACACACAGGGAATAATAAAAGCTGGCGGACGATAGAGAATCGGCGGCCACGCGGGGTGAGACGCGGATCCGGAGAAGCGGTTTTGCGGTGGCGGTAGCTGCGCCGGTGGCGGACTTTGTGAACGGGAGTGGGAGAACGGACGCCGGGTGGGAGGCCGATAGGGGGTCCGGAGGGGGATAGAAGGCAGGTCTGGGTGAGCTTCGAGCCGGCGAACGGAAGCCAATCTGCTCGAATCCGGCGGAGCGCGAGCAGTCGAGGCACCCCTATAGCCTTCGACGTATATACTCTTCGCCGCCTCTTATTCTTGTCCGCGTTCGCACTCTCTCTCTCTTACGCACACATTTCCCTCTCTCTCTCTCTCTCTCTCTCTCTGTCCGTCTTTATACATATATATACACATTGTTCTCTCTCTCTCCCTCTCTCTCTCTTTCTCTCTCGCTCGCTCGATCGGCCCGTAGCTCGCCCGTTCGGCTGTAACGCGGGATCGCGTGTCGTCGTTCGCCGTACACTCTCCGTTCCTATCGTCCTCTCGACGCTCTGACGATCTCGGCGAAGTCTCCGTCTCGCCGGGACACCGACCTAACTTTTCAACGGTTTATCGCAATCGACGAATTATCATTTTTTTTTCATCGATCACGCGCAGTCGAGAGACATCACGTTTTTTTTTGTTTTCTTCAAATTTTGCGCGTTTTATTGTGACACACGAAGGCGTAACGGGATTCCCGCTGGCAAGGACTGCATGAGTTTACCGGGTGCTGATACTCGCTCGATTGTGCCTGTGCGTCGAGTGCCGAAAAGCGAGACGAAAACTGGAAAGAAAAACTGGGGCTCGCTGGCGGGAAACGAGTTGAGAGTGGGCTCGCGATTCGTGCGTATGAAGTTGTCATTGCCAGGAGCGGATGCTAAATCTCCGGGATTGATTTTGCTTGCGAGTATATATACATATATATATATATATATATATATATATATATATATATAAATAAATAAATAGAAAACACACGCGCGTGTATTTACGGGCGGGGTGCGTGCGAAGGAGGTCATCGTACGTGCGAGTTTGCGAGTCGATCGCCGCGGCAACGGCGGAACGATGAAATTCGAAACCGGCGATCATTACAGGGTCTTCGTCCTGCTCCGATCGTATTTTCCTCAGCGAAAGCGCGACCTCATCTGAGAGAGAAAAACGACGAAAAACGAAGAAACAACGACGAGGTCACGACACGAGTCGCGAGTGACGAAAAGCGCAAACGTACATATAAATATATCTCGCAGAGGGTGTGTATCGTTTTTATTGCCGATAAGGGGCGAACGAGAGGCAAAAATTATTGATGAGAGAACTTATGAGGTCGAAGCAGGGGAAACGGTGAGCCCGAGGGTGAGAATCGAACGGTAGCGGTCGGTAATGATGATCGGTGGTGGTGTCGCGACACCTCCGGGTAATGCAAAGACCGTGGCCGCTGTAAACAACGAAATGGTAGTCGACAGCGTGAGCAGTGTCAGTGTGAGTGCAAGTGGCAGTGGCAGTCCCGCGACTGCTTCATCCCGTACCAATGCAAATAACAATAATAATAATAACAACAACAATAACAACAACAACAACAACAACGAGACGAGCAACAACAACAACGACGGGCACGTAATCGTGCTCGGAAGTGGCGCTCTGCCCGTTGCCGAGAACACCGCGAGTTCGGGGGCGAAAATTTGCTGTCAGGACGACGACCCGAGCCCCGGTACTGGAACCACCGTGACCAGGCCCTGGGAACCACCCTCGCCGACTCTCGCCCAGTCTCGGGCTCGTCTGCTCCAAATTCATCCGTCGCATCATCACTCGCAGCATCCCGCTCATCCTCACCACCATCACCACCAACCACCGATCGTTCCACCCGCGGCCATCATCGAAGCAGGTGTGCTTCTTTCTTCATCTTTTGCCGTGTTATTTATTATTCAGTTTTTAACTTAAAGTCTGCAAATATTTTTGTCTGTACCGAAGTATCGAACTGATGATAAATTATATTCATGAGAAAACGTCGGCTTCTCGATTTTTAGATACAGGGAGAGAATTTATGTACGATATTGAATGATAACTGTTTGAACATTCTTGGGATTTTTTTTATACAAAAGATATAGCAACTTTGATTATTTTATAATTAAAATTATTATGTTTTGGAGGAAAAGTACTCAAATTTTTCCAAACTGTCACGACAGTACAAAAAACATGATAATTTCTCGTATAAAGTTCTCGATGTGAGAATAAAAAAATTTTTTAAACTTGAATTATTTCGCTAAGTATACGAATAATCAAATATTTTTTACAAATACTATAATTTTTTGTTAATATTGGAAACAAATAATTATAAAAGCTAAACCATTGCAATATTAACAAAAATATTTGCATTATTAAAATTATATTTTGTTGTTCGTATCCTACAAATTTTTATTCCCAGTATATGCGTATATAGTCAGGTCATACAGTCAAAGTGTTTCATCGCATGCCAGAACTTTTTTCAATCTTTCTTTGATGTACCATACACAGACAGAATTTCATACAAAAAACTACGCTTCATTGTACTGTGATAACGGTTTGGAGATTTTTCGAGATTTTTCATGTAAAACACAGTCATCTTGATTATTTAAATAATTAAAATCATATAATATGTATCTCGTATGAAAATTCCCCAAATCTTCCAAACAGAATGTCAGTAATTTTTCATACTATAATAATTCCCTCCGTGTGCATTTATATGGACTTTGATACATAAAAATTGGTTGTTTTTCAAGATTTTTATTCAGGTATATATTGACTGAGTTGTCAACTGTATACTATACCACACCATTGACCTATATATTTAATGAACTTTTATCCAACTCTACCTGTGTTAGTTTACGAACTATTTTTGTAATTATAGCAAAAAGTATTGGAGAAACTCGAAAAATGTTTAAATTGCTCCAAGGTTATTAACCTGTGGGAAAAATAATAATGATTCGCAACGCTAGAGCGTACGTAGAGAATAAGTAAGTGCGGTAAATATGTTGCATGAAACGATCATTTAGAAAAATACAAAGTCTTTAAATTTGACCTGATGGCTGAATAACCAAACGATAAATAATTTTTTGCGCTATACTCCGTGTAACAATCGTATTATTGTCTTACCGTTTTTTTTTTCGTACGTTTAGCGCGTTCGAAAAACTCGTTTAACTCGGTTCTTATGCTAATGGAACAACTCATAGATTAAGCATATAAGCAGGCAAACAAATGGAAGTAGCTATGCAATCCAGGGATTAACATGTTTATCGGAATCAGCGGGAAGTCGGCTCTCTTTTTTTATCAGTAAAGTGCAGAATGGACATGAAAGCTTCGACAGTTCATTTCGATAAAAGCTGTCACGGCGATTTTTCCTCGATAAGCCCGTTCGTTCAATCAAAATCTCGGTAAGAATTCGAGGGAGAGAGAAAAAAAGTACGCAATAATCTGTAAATATGAGGGCACGTCGATAATTCCGGTATTTCTGCCAATAATAATTAGCCTCGTGAAATTCGAACGAGAGAAAACGGAGCTGAGGATGCGTGTAAGATCGAAAAAAATGAGAGGACGAGGAAGAAAAAGTGCATTGATTATTTGAGATTCGTAACAAACATCTGGTCTCATACGTAATAAGCATCTGGAGGGAATCAGAGCAGATTGTAACGATTCGAGAGATCGAGAAAGGTAGAAAGAAAAACTCCGATGCACGTATATGTATATAGACAATAAATATCGGGAAAAGGATCACCTGCGTTCTGCCACTCTCTTCCGCGCGGACTCTCGGCTGACGAATTAATTCCAGGTTTCGGCAGGTGCACCCTTTACGACGAGAGAGCGAGAGGGCAGACGCGGGAACGCTACTCATTGCACACGTACGCACAGAAGCGTGAGCACACCGAAAGGCGCGCACACTCTTTGATTTCACAGATTAAGAAAGTAAAAAGGAGGAAAAAAAAGGAAGGTTGCACGCGCGTTTGCGATCTCCGGGAGATAAAAAAAGTTGCCCCGTATTTTCGTACCGCATCGGGTACTTAAGGATTTTGAACAGATTGCAAAAATCACGATCAGTTTACACAAGACGTTTAAATTATAAGCGAGCGTACGTGTGTCCATATACGCTTCAGATTAAATTAAAATCTTGTAATAACGAGCAGTAAATTTCCATGAAATGAGGACATTCCTCTCTCTTTCTCTCTCTCTCTCTCTCTCTCTCTCTCTCTCTCTCTCTCTCTCTCTCTCTCTCTCATTCTCTTTCTCTTCCTTTCCGTGATTTTTTTGCCTTTTTTCCTCGGCGACGAAGAAAGTTTAAATCTCGTCGATGCACCTGTAATAAATTGCTTTTCTCTTGCTCTAATTTTTTTACTCTCCATTTTTTTCCTCTCATGAAATTTACACACGAAGCTGAGTCCCTTCGTCACTGACGCTTTCGGACAAATTTTTCTTCCTCGTACTCGGTTTTTTTTGCACAAATTTCTACTAAAGATTTTTGGTATCGGTTCAAAATAGATGACGACCGCCCATGCGAAGAGACAGCCGAGAATGGGAGGATTTTTTTCAGTTTTTAGATTTATTTAGTTTCAAGTTCAAAGTACGACACTTGTGATAAACACACGGAACTCATCACAAAATCAGTCGCTCTTGTCACCAACCGGGGGGCACCGAATTTCATTACCTGCACCTTTATTTTTTCTTGTTGTGTATCTTACAAAATTCGTTTTTTCATTATCTATTTTTACAAGACTAATATTTACTATTATTCAACGAGTGTTTTTTTACAGTATTCACTTCAATTCATCATTTTCAACTCATTTTGTGAATTCTCACCGAATACTCATTTATGAGATTTTTTAAAAATGTTCATTTAGATCACCGAGGAAAAAATTTACTCGAAATGGCGAGGTAAAACACGTCTAAATAAAAATGTGGTCCACTCATTGCATAAAGTATAATTAAACAAAAATTAAATAAATTATTTGCACTCAATACAAATTTAACATGACTGAAGAACAAATTTGAAATGCGGAAGCGTCAATAGGCTGAATGGGATGAAAATAAAAAAAATACGTACATTGTAAAAACGAAAAAAATTATTTGGTAAAAAAAATATAGTTAATATATAATTTGAATAATAAATTTCTCTGATTTTCTCGGATTGAAATAATTTTTAGTCGATGCTTGTCACTAACTGGGCCACGAATAATTTGAAAGAAAAGAAAGGGGGAGAGGAGAAAAAAGTGAGACGATTAAACTACAGGTTGGAGAGTATCATATTGGTCGGTCAATTAGTCCTCCCTTGGCTCTCGAAAGGGTTGCATAAATATCTAGATAAATGGTGTGAGATCGAATCGGATACAGCGGAGGTGTCTAATTGGCTATTAGGTAAATTATCTCGCGGTGTCTGATGCGGCCCAACATCGTAACACCTGCTGTTCCCCGAGACCCAAACAAAGACAGAGACTGAATGAGGGCTCGAGAAAAGAGAGAGACAGAGAGTGATCAGAAATTCTACTGGTTTTGCTATCTGAGAAATCTTCATTTTTTTTTAACCACAAATTATTTACTTTGTAGCACATTTATGAATTGCTCAAAATAATCAAACAAAAAACTTGTTACTTTTTTCACCGTTTTCACATTCGACTTTTTTTTATCGTAAGCTTTTAATCAGATTTTTTAAAAATTAAGATTTTAAAAGATATCTGTTTATAAGGAAAATACTTTTGTAAAATTTTTTGACATTTTTGCATCGATTTAATTAATGGATAATACAAATGTTTATAAATTTAATGCTTTTATCAAGATTATCATGATTTATTATTTTTTGTATGAATTGGAAAGAGTCGTAAGCCGTTATCGCGAAGCTAACGAGGCGTTAAATGTCTTGACGGCACTCATCGCAAAACTGTCCTTTCCTTAAACGCACATTTAGTTAAACCTTATCTAATCAGTGATCTTGAGCATGTTTTACGTACATTGCACCGTAAAGGGTGCGAAATGCGTGCCCACAGATGGCCATTACAAGAAAAAGAGAGCGAGAGAGAGAGAGAGAACAACGTACGTTAAGAAGAAAAGGCCTTTTTTTACAAAAATCGTATATTATTGAAAAAAATGAAAAAAAAAATTCAAAATTCAAATTATACTCGTCAATTGGTAATTCAAAAAAATTTTTCACGTGTTATGACAATATCATATTTACAAGATATAAATTAGCTGCTGCTCCTTTTTTCCTTCCGTATCGCTGTGTGTCGGGTTTGCTCGTTAAACCGTGACAAAAGCAAGTTTCATGCCTTACGTGTGGCCTCAACGATCCAAAGCCTTTTCACAATGTCGTAGTGATGAGCGCGCCGCACAAAAAAAGCATATACTCGCGTATTTAAAACGAAAAAGGAAACGATAATTGCGAGCGTACGAGAATCACAGCTTTTAAGGTTGTACAAGGCTCAGTCATTTTTCCAGAATTTTTATTATTCGAGGCGGCAAAAGATTTCAATGTTTCTTTTCAATTTTTCATTATTTTTAATACATCGTAAAGAATACTCGAAATTTATCATGGGAAACAACGCTTTTTTGTAAATGTGGCGAAGATTGAATACTTAAAGCATTAAAAAATTACGTTATAAAAAGATTGCACATATTCTACTATTGAATAAATTTCAGTATGTAACAAATACCGGATTTATTATAAATAGTAACGTGAGTAAGAAAATTTTTTAAAAATTAAGAAAAAATAGCATACCAAAATGGACATGAAAAATTATAAGAATAAAAAATTAAAAACGCATAAAAAAATCAAATATCGAAAAATCAATATCACAGGGTGTCCCAAAGACATTTTTTGTTGCGTCAATGGCATTCGTTATCGCTTTTTAAAAATAAAAATTATATAATACCAATATTTTGTTGTGCTAATTCCAAGTTATATTTTCTTTAATTTAAATTTTGTTTTTCAATAAAGTATTATTTACTCAGATATTTTTAACTATCGTTATTAACATACTTTTATATTTTCCTCAATTTATTGTATTACATAAATGAATTATAATTTTTTTAATACAATTTGAAAGATAAAATATTTATTTGAATCTATATATGTACAATCAATTTCATCGATTGGATGATGTTATTAAAAATTTTTGTTACTGATTTCGAGATTACTGCAACATTAATCTATTTAAAAATTTGGTCGTACGTGCAAATTAAATATAAAATGATCACTTGAAATTTATTGACAAGGAATTTTTCGTAATTTGCACAGACTTTCTTTAGCATCATCTTTAAGAAGTTTTTATCATGTATAAATCATGCAATAATTAAGTATTAATCATGCATTAATAGTACCATTAATCATGTGTTGATCACGTATATATATCGAGATAAAAATGTTTAAAACTTGTAAATTTTAATGTAAGTTTTTATATATAGTTAAAAAAACAAAGATTCATTGCACTTCTTTATATCTCAATTTCTAGATGGTAAATCGTCGTAAAATTTTACGTCCGCTTTAATATAAAATTACAGAATACCTGTATTAATGTTCATGAAATGCTGTCTCAAACTATTTTCATAAACAACCTCGATGTTATTAAATTTTTTAATGTTAATATGATATATAGATTTTTCGATGTACGTAGTACCAAAAAGACATAGTACATATTAAAATCTGTCAAAAGAGTGTCATCGATGATAAACGGATACGTGATACTTGAAAAAAAAAATGGTCGAAAAAGCAACCGAACTTAGTTATATGAATTTCTGCGCTGTCGGCTGCTTCTAAAAAATTATTGATATTCAATTTCGGAAGATATTGTTCCTCTTTTGGGTCACCGCGGAATTCAGTGAGCTGTGTAAACAACGGTGAAACGAAAATGATGAAAGTTCGAGGGAAGAGGAGTATACGAGGGGACATGATGGAGGGAAAGAGGCACGAAAAGAAAAAAAAAATTGATGAGCAGGGCTCTGCGACCACGAGCGTAGGTTTTGCAGACCTTTGGCTTCTCTTGTCCACACGGAGAGAAGACATTATGAGCAACACTTTTCAACGGACGAGAATGTGTCACCGGTGGCTCACACCGTTGAATATACGCGCACGTACACACATGAGTGACAGAAAACGAATACCGAGTATCGAGCATAGAGTGTTGCGCCAATTTTCAAAGCGTCCGTACGTCAAGACTCGCCATCAGTGTTTCACCAACACCGAGCCCAGACGAATTATGCTCGTTATATCAACTTGTCACGCGGGCCTACAATAATGTCACTCCCATATATTGTAACTTGATAATCGCGAATGCCAGATTTTCACACCTTTTTCCGTCACATCCAACACCGGGTGCTCTTCTGTGTAATCTCTCGCTTCTCGAATATTTTTGTATCATTATTTTTTGATATTTTTTTAACTTATTGGGATCTGTCAAATGGGTGGAGCTTAAAAAATATGGCGACCATAAGAGGATCATGATATGTAATCATTATATGTAGTAATGGATGGTAAATACATGTGCAATTTGTGACTGGGCTGGCAACAATCTTAAAGAATGCAATTTTGTTGAAGGAAAAAGAAATTTTGAGGCTGCACATATATGAAAATATGGTTAAATTAGTGGAGCCAGCAAAGTGACGTTGACAATCCTGTCAGTTTCAACCTCCAACTACTTGTTTGATGTATTCTTTCAATCACTCTCATTTTGTACTTCATATTCATGTGCTTTTTCTGTCGAGTAAACATCACTGATTCCATTTTTGCCAATAATTGAATAACTTTTTATTATAAATATCGCATAATACGTATAATTACTATTAGAGAATTTGCTCTTATATACAAAAGTACAAATACATATTTTTATATAATTCAACCCATATAGTTTTGCTAGAACATAAAATACTATACATTTATCTATCTCTATTTTTTTTACCTAAAATCACCTGTGAGAGGGTTCTTTTTTAAATCGATTTCGATGGATATAGGGTTCGAATTCAATTTAGTTAAGGTGTGAAAATACGAGCTTCCATTGAGCCGCATACTTTAATTAGATTTAACAATGTTCTCTCCGAAAATCGTGATTCATCCTCTCCATTCTGGTGGTTTCTCCGAACAAAAGTTTTCACAGCGCGTTGAAATTGATTCTAACCTATTCCGAAATATGTGTGGCATTTTTACGGTAAAAATAAAAATTTTATATCTTTGTTTTTCAGGATGGTAATAAGCTTTTAATTGGGTATAACGATCTTTGTTGAATGTTGGGTCGAATTAGCAGTTATAGCGCGTGAATACTTCCAACAAAGAGTGTTTTTTTTCTTTAATTAAACAGTCCTTCTTTCGCCTTACATCTGATTATCGAAAATTTGGGTAATTTCAATAATCTCTATTATCGCAGTTGGGAGAAATGAAGCGCCTTCAACCGGTTTCAAATCGAACAATTTATTTCGCATAGAAATATAATATGATAAAGAACATTCGAAATTCGGCCGTGAATCGCAAGAGGCTGAGCAATAACATTTTCCCGTTTAATGAGCTTACACTTTTTTCTCGTCATTATTTTATTTTTGTTTTTTTTTTTCAATTGAGAGGTTGGATTGTGATTCGAGCCGTGACAAGGCCGTGCAATGTCGTTTGCGCAAACCCGCGCCGTGTCCGATCTTTTCTTTATTTCATTTATTACGGCCACTTCGAACAGCACCGAGAGATAATAAATGAGAAATTGCGAACGAGATTTTTTCCATTATCACTCAAGCTCGACAAAATGTCTCGGCATTTTACGGCGGAATATTTATTGCCATCGATTCATATCCACCCGAACGCATTTAATCGTCCGCAACGATAGTGAACAATTGCTCATGAACGCGTATAAATCTCTGCTAGGCATAAATGATTATACGAATAACTAACCAAGTCAAAGTGTATCAAAGCTTGAAAATTTCAAAATACGGTAAATATTTTAGAAATTTCAAATGTATTTTTTAAAAAATGTTTCGTGTCAAAAATAAATTATGTCGACCCATCTTTTTTTCATTTTTTTCTTGGCAACATAAAAAGCAGATTTTTAATTTGGTTTCATCTTTTCCCTTTCGATATGTGAAACTAAAGGTGATAAAATGTAACCGTGATAAAAAATAAGGAAAAGAAACGGAAGAGACAATAATGCATTTTATTAATCATTTCATTAAGAGAATAACATGTAAGTGGATTAATTATTCAACTTCTCGCTTTCAGTGTGCTTCTGATTATAGTGACGTCTATTTCGTCTGTGATATTATTATTATTATCTTGAAGCATCACTCAAAAGTTTTCATGGATTTCCCTCTAGGCTGAAAATTATTGCATCCATAGAAAATCATTGGATTCGAACATTTTTTTTCGTAACTAACAAAAATCTTAGTGATGTAAAAACCTGACGAATTAAGAAAAAAATGAATATTCAGAACATATCCTTTATGTTATTTTTTTAACAGAATTCAAAATCACTAATTGAGTTATTTCTAAATATGAAGAAAATAAAAATCACTTCTCCACGGGTTAGAAGAATATCCGAATGAGAGAGGTTTAAAGCCGAAAGAGAGAAAGAGAGAGATGGGAATAAAACAGAGATACCCAAATGACATTCCACGTGTAACTTTTCACGAACGCAGAAGAATAAATATTTTATATTTTCTGTGGAATACGGATGACGATTTTCGCCGGTGAATAAGTTTTTATCGTAACAGATCAGCGATAATTTGGATCTCGGGGAATATCCACGGCTTGTGTTTGCCTTTTTTTTCGCTTCGCACCTCCAATTTGAAAAGAATAAAACGCGTTGGAGTGTAAGAGTGAGACAGAGAGAGAGAGAGAGGTAGAGAGAGAAAAAAAGGGAGAAGGAGACGTTAGCACTATATTTCAATCTGGAATCCTCGGAATATAAATGTGCGTACAGGTGCGTTATATACAGAATCGTGTCGTTTTTCCCAAACGTTCTAAATATACGCTTGTATTTTCGTTATAAAGACGTTTGTGTGGTTTCGCTGCTTTCGTCGTGTTTGTATGACCGGGCGAGATCGCGCGACAATTTTTTAATCGACATTTTCGCACCGCCTCGTCCGCACGAGGGAGTGATACTGGAAATCCAGCCGTACTCGTCGAGAGTGAGAAAACCGGTTTCCCGCGCACTTTCGTGAGACACGACGACGCGAGAGCCGCACCATCTCAGCTCCGAGCTCCCTATGCCACTTATTTCTTACCTCTTCTTCAACTTCTCCGTTCCTTTTTTTTTTATTCTTATTATTCCTTCTCTTCTTCTGCCTTTAACCCGTGCCAAAAAATTGCCAGGAGCACGTCTGCTTTCATTTTCACGATCGAGTTCACGCTCATTCTCGCTGTTTTCCCTCTTTTTTTTGCGACGAGCAACCAACGCTCGATTATAAATCTTTCATGGAAGAAAAGCGAATCTCTCTCTCTGTCTTGTCTTGAGGTATATAAGGAGTCGCGCTACATTTTTTGAAACTGATTTTTTTTTGGAATTTTGCTCAAGCCTTCATTTGAGATGGATATAAGTTAACGTGGGTTAAATTTGGGAAAGCTTTATATCTTGGAAAAAGGTCAAAATTTCTTTTCGTTCCCTGATGCTGGTTCATACGCATAAGAGCAATTTTTGACGTTTGATTTTATATACAACAAATTTCTCAATCTCTGCATACTAAAGCTTCCCAAAATATTGCATACATTTAAAAAAAAATTTTGAAATGCTTATTGCTATGATTTTTCGTAAAAATTCATCTCAAAAAAGTGTGTTCTATCATTTTACCTTTCATTTATATCCTATAATAAAAAAGACATTAAGCCTCTAATTGATTTATCGGGATAGAGCGCATTATGCGAAAAGTTATATAAAATATGGGTCTAGAAAAACGGGTACATACCAACTCAAAAATGTGAAAAAGGAAAATGCGGCCGCGTTGTTTTGCTCGTGATTTTAAAATCGAAAAAAATTTTTAAAAATTTGGCGATTTTTTGAAAGTGTATCTCGTTTGATTTTGTCATGAAGACACGTGATAACTTTTAAGGTAATTGATATATATTAACTTGGCTAATCTCTACTCAAAAAAAATTCAATGTGCTATTTTGGAAATAATGACTTTGATGTTATAATAATTTATTTCAACTTGCAAAAATTTTCAGGAATTACCCATTATAAAGTCGATTTCGTCGAGGACACGAAAAGATATCGCCATTTGAAATTTTGAGATCTTCCTCTTTTCGGTTCTCGAAAAATCAGTCGGGAGGACCTCGAACATGTCAAATTTCGTCAGCTCACTTTTATTAGAACTTTTACGAGTAATAATGTAAGAACATCAACTTTGCAACTCATTCTACTATTTATATCAAATATACCTGGATAAATATACCTGAATAGTTCGGTGATCGTAAAGATAAAGAAAAGGAAAAGTTCGTCGAGCATAACAAGGAAAAAACTGTTTATTTTTCAAGAATATCTCGACCATTCGACAAGGTCGAATCAAAAACCAAAACACTATGGTCTTAATTGTTCGGTTTTTTGATTGAATTTGGAATCATTAGGTTGGTGATAAAGTGTCGGAATAAGACGTGTCGGGTCTTTCAAGGTAGTTCGTTACCGAAAAACATTTCGTAGATATTTGACAAGTTCAATTGAGTGAGTGTCAGCTTGAACTGAGAATCAATTGGATTTCATAGAGCACATTATGCGAAATGTTATATGAAGTATGCATTTAGAAAAACAGCAAAATATAAATTCAAACATGTTAAATAAGAAAAAGTGGCCGCGTTGTTGCTTGTATATTTATGAACGAGATAAATTTGTGAATTCTTTATTGGCACACGACTTCTACGGTCAATTCAAATAGAAGCATTTTGAAATGAAAATTATTATGAAACTAAATATATTTTTTAATCCTGTATATTAGAATTGTCTCCTAGAAATAGTATTACATTTTGATATATCGTTAGTCCAGACTTGAATATATTTAATTCTACTGTAAAAATAAATTTAGTTCTAACATAAAGCATGATTTCTCTCAGCGTGATCTTTGCATCGCTTTATCGTTGAACATGCTACTTCAATTTTCCATACAAATAGACTACACGACTACAATATTTATACCCCGAAGAAACCAATAATCCAAAATTTCGAAACGGTTGTTTCGATCGTTTCACAATCAATTATCTCGTTTTCTACATCACAGTAAATTTTATCTTGAATTTTCTGGTACCGTTGTCTCTCTTAAACAGAAGACAGGAAGGAATTGCGATAATCATCGAATTTTCCCAAGTTGCAACGTTCTCGCAATTAAATTATTAACGTAGTTGAGTTAACGAGTCAACGAACCGAAGGTTTACTTTTTTTTTGTTTCTCAGAAATCTTGATTTATTCCAAATAGCTTTGAACTCATGAACGGAGAAAATTATTTAAACAGTGCGCGATGAGTATATAACAATATAGTATCCGATTTTAAAAAATATAACGAGAAAATGGTATTTTTAGATCAAAGAGATTAAGAGATTTGACAAGTAATCAATGTTAATATATTTTTTAATTATTTATCATTACAATTATAATTATACGAACTTGAAATTTTCGGACAAAAATAATATTATTGTATTATTGTAATATCGTATTATAATTAGAGAAATAAGCTCAGTGAACGAAGTTCGTGCGAGAGGAGCGACAATATAATTCGAGTTTAATTATGATTAAAATAACGAAAATTGAAGAAAAAAAAAGTTGTCATCATTGATGAAAAATGCTCGATGATAAAAAAGTTATTGAGAAGAGGCAATAATTCAAGTTTAATTTGTGTCTGGCAGGCGTGGGTCTGCAGAACTGTACCGGTAGCCCGTTCAACGCGGCCGGTACGGGCGGTGGCGGTGGAGCCGGTGGAAACAACGGCGGTACGTCGCGTCAACGTTTGCTCGAGCTTTCGCACGGGCTCGGTGCCTTGAGGCACTACAACGATCTCGCCAATCACGTTCTCTCGCTGAATCAGCAAGGGGCCGTTGTCACCAAACTTCTCGGTAAGTGCATTCACAAATCAAAGTCCTCTCGCATTCGATATATATATACGCATACATCCGCCGAGGCTTGATCGAAACAAAACCGAGAATCGAGAGGGAAAGACGGGACTCGCCTTCATTCTTTATCTGCCAATTTCTTCTTCTTTCTTTTACTCCCTCCTCTTCTCGCCCCTTAATTTCTACACTTTCCAGAGATAGCAATAAATAATAATGGGGTTAGAGAGAGAGAGTGAGAGATGGTCGGAAATCGCGAGGCGTGAGAGAACGCCGAGTTAGGGAGCAAAGGAAGTCGAAGGCTCTTCTCGCGAGGCGCAAAAAGCTACCTCTCTTCTCTTATTTGTTTCCTCTTTATTTTTTTTCTTCCTTATCGTCACTTTGCGCTAAACGCGTTGACGCGAAAAACGAGTAGCCGAGCTGTCATTAGACCCGCACACTTTTATCTCGTGGAAGAAATAAATCATATACTCGTTCGAGTGTACGCACGTATATATGTGTACGGTATATATAAACGTGACTAAAAGGCGAGAAACTTTTCAAGCTCAGCTTCAGGAACGATCCTGTTTTTTGCGCGAAAAGTTTATAAGCTACGTGACTAAATACCCACTTCGAAAACTTCTTTTTCTTCGTGTCGAAAAGAAAGTCGCGTATGAATTTTCAGGTATACGAGACGGACAAGTGAATTATTTTGATATTATTTCCACCATTGTTATTTTTCTGAAATATTCAATTGCAAAGGGTAGCGCGTTTATCATTAATTTTATTTCAAAAAAAATTTTCTCCTTTGTATAAAAAAAAAAAAATTGGTATACATCCTGATTTCTTGTCGAACATTCTCGTTGCCGGCCGTTCCTCCGAAAGTCGCGCACTTTGCTTCACCGAGCGTCGACGAGAAAGGACGCTTTTTCTGTCGAGCGTCTTACTTTTGTTTAAAATATCCTTTATTCCTTTTTTTTCGAACAAACTACGTGTACTATTACAATAAACGATCGCGAGGGCTTGGCAAGAAAATTTTCGTGTCCCGGCGCATTCGCGATACCGAGATACAGAGAGAGAGAGACAGAGGGAGAAGGCGCGAGAGATGAATTTCACGGAAAGCGCTCGTTTTAGCAGGGTAATAAAGACGAAAGAATAAGAATGGGGGAGGGAGAGCGCAAGGATGAAGAAACTTTGGACGCTGGAGAAAAATGTTCCTCAGCCGTTTACACTGTTATCTCTCGCTGCGCTCGTGGTTATTGCTTCCAGCGAAGGCGAGAGCGAGACCGAGAGGGAGCAAAGAGAGGGATAGTCTTGAGGCGCGCGCTTGTGAATTGTTGCCTCGTCATTTCTCTCCCTCTTCCCCGGATGCTGCGTCTCTCTCGGTTACTCCGGAGTTGAAGCGCGAACTCGAGAACTTCGAGACGTTCGCGTAATAAAAAATAAAAAGAAAAAACAAAAAAACACAAAAAAAAACAAGAAAAAAAAAGCCATGAAACAAAAAGAGGACAAATATGTGAAAAAATGGAGGCGCAGGCGTGTGCGTGGCCGTCGCTTCTGTGTACGAGAAGAGAGAACCGAGGTGTACTCGTTGAAGATCGAAAAAATTGAGGGTGCCATCACGAGGTTCCTCCCAGGGCTCCTTTCTTTCTTTCTCTCCGCGAAATCTCTCGGTTTTGTTCCCACTGTTGCATACACACACCACGCCAAAAGCAACAACGTAGCCTTACGTGAATATAAATATATATGTGTAAAATATACTGTATATGTATGAACGAATGTGCGAATAAATGTGCGAATAAATGTGCGCGTGTATTTAATATACGAGTCTATACGAACGTAGCTTCGTGGAATATGTATGTGTATGTAAGCACAGAAGCAAAAGGGTCCAGGAGAGTCAGGTTTCTCGCTCCTCGTTAAGTTTACGAGTAGCTCGTAAAAATACCGTTCACCCCAGCTCGCGCCAGCTTCTCTCTCTCTCTCTCGCTCTCTTTGTTGCTCTTCTTCTTTTTTTTCCTGAGAACTCTCTCTCTCTCTCTCTCCCTCTTTTTTCTCAACCTTTCGGATAATGTCTTCATTTTCGGAATACCAGCAACCTCCTTAGCCTGCGAGCCTGGTAGAAAATGTACCATAATCGGGCCCACAATTACTTAACTGACGAAGGACAATTTTTATATGCGCCCTCGATCGCCGATACGCGAGAGAAATGAGGCTCTTTTGTTGCGCGAAGTAATTACGGCAAGAAAGTAAATTGTCGGTTTTTAATGATTATTTTTCGACCTTAAAAATCTTTTTATCGCGCAAACCGAGAAAGTTGGAAATATAATTCAAGAACAATCTATAAATATCGTTGTACAAATTAATATCGCGAAAGAAAAAAAAAGTTTTTATCATATATTCTTCGTGTCTGATGGCGCAATTATAATTATTTTGATACTTCAAACCGCTCTGTTCGTTGAAATCGTGCCAGTGTACGCCGAAAAAAATTCACTCATCGATCGACTTGAAAATCTTTTCGTTTTGATTTTTTTCATCTCTGAAAATTTAGGCAACGCGAAAGCTACTCCTTCGAACGGTTATTGATCGATTTTGGTTTCTCGGTCACGCGATTGTCTAAAGACCACAAGAGGCGCGCGCGTTCATTTTCGAGGCCTCCGCTCGTAATTACGAATGGGCTCCAATTTCAAAAATGAAAAAAAATATATTCTATAATATTCGCATCTTTTATGTATAAGAAGAGAAAAATGCCCGATAAGGTAAACGTTCCATTAGTTGACCAAATCCATCTAAGGATTTCTTCCAAATTATTTTTATTTAAAAAATATTTAAGCAAAAAAATTTGCTTCAAGTTCATATTAAAATTATCGTATGACACTTTAGCAATTGAAAAATTAGCTTGTGACTTATTTTAAATAACTTATTTATTTAAATTTAAATTTATTTAAATTATTTAATTTAAATAAAAATTAAATTTAAATTAAAAAAGTTCGTAAGTTGCGTCAAGCAAAGCTGAACAGACATTAAAAGAGAGAGAGAGAGAGAGAGAGAGAGAGAGAGAGAGAGAGGCTTATAATTTTATTTAATATCTACACATGTCAGTTTTAATCGATAGTAACACGTGCGTTTTTGAAATTTATTATTTCGAGCTACTAAAGAATGAAATATTAATAGGAAAAGAAGAAAAATAATTGGAGTATTTTTACTCTGCGATAAAACTCGCCGAGAATTAAAAAATATTGAGAAAATAAAAATCTAGTTAAAATTAATTCGTGAAATAAAATTATTTAAATGACTTATTAAAAATATATTTATAGTAAATAGCTCGTGAAAAGTTTAAAGATTCATGGATTTGTCTCAATCAAAATTGATGCTGTCTTAAATATTGTTAAAAACTAGTTATTAAACGTGAACAAAAAATTGACAAAATATAGGTATAGGATAAATAATCCGTAAATTTTATATTGTAAGAAATAATTCGCGTATTTAAAGTAACTATGAGAAATTCGTTTAACTTTTGGTACATATTATTTTAGACGTTATGTCAACGCAGCTTCGTTTAATTATTTTCAATTAATATTTCAATGACACTGTAAAATCTTTGAAAACTGTAGAGCTTTCTCATTTCATTTTTAACGATGAAAAAAATATAATTGAAATTTTTTTGGTGATCGATCGAAGATATTGGAAAAATATTTTAAGAAACGCTAAAAAAGAAGGACGAAAATCTGACGATTAGTTTTTGGAAAAGATATGAGGAATGAAGAAATTGGTGAACGATCGATGATGGTTCGGGAGATCATGAATTAGCTCGGGGCACCCACATTAGATTTTTTTTTACCTCTTTAAAAAATACTCTTTCCGATTTCTTTCAGTGCTCGGCTTTGTCCTACTGCGCCGTTAAATCGACTTATTCGTTCGGCACGCACTCGCGAGCCTCGTGCGATTCGCGACTCACACGCGATTTCAGAAAAAAATAAACGTCTTTTCTTGCGCGCGCTCTCTCTCTCATTCTCCTTTGATTGGTCGGTGTTACGAATAATCGACGGTCCTTATGAGAATCTTCAGCCTCTTTACCCTTCTATTTGCTATGTAATATTTTTTCAATAATCGACATGTAATGACGATCGATAATTGCTCAAGTCTGTCTGCGCCTCTGTTTCGCTTCCATTGATAATCACGCGAAAATAACGCCCAGGATCTCGTCATTTTTCTCTTTTTTTCACTTAGATCCGTCTTTTTCATGATTTTTTTTATTCTTTTTCATTCAAATAATTATTGTACTCGTAATTCCCTCGTGGATCGCAAAGACATGATTTTTACTTCTTCACGCACGCATGTTCTACGAAAAATCTGTACCTCGGCGTTATTTTTTTATCCTTGCAAGCGCGATTTACTCGAACACGCACGAGATCGCGCGCCTTACGTAATTTTCCAATTGGAAGATATATGCTACGATAAAAAATCTGCGAGCAATTATATTCAACTTTATCACCTTTCTCGATAAGAAAAGAAACTCTCCTTTGTTATTTAATCTTTTAATTATTTTTTTCGATCATACTTCACACGTTTTTTCCCATACTGATGTACTTTTTGCAGATAGTACCTCAATTAAGCTGTACTTTATATGTATCCAAACCAATCGTTAAAAATTGAATTGCTTTCTGAAACTTTGTCAAAAAGCCGTTTTAGCTGAGAATGTAAAAACCTATGGTTATACCGATCATATTTGTTCAATATGTTACACAAAAATATACGAGAACCCAGAGCAAACGAGTATGAGCAAATTATTTAAACTGTTGTCTAGATTCTTCGAAGGAATTAATTTCAATATTTCTGGTTTTTTCAATAGAGTGCGCAAATGTGTGAGGATAGATTTCATTTGGCCTCGACACAAGTCCAACGTGTGGGAGTGGTTCGTAAATTGCGTCAAGCAAAGCTGAACAGACATTAAAAGAGAGAGAGAGAGAGAGGCTTATAATTTTATTTAATATCTACACACGTCAGTTTTAATCGATAGTAACACGTGCGTTTTTGAAATTTATTATTTCGAGCTACTAAAGAATGAAATATTAATAGGAAAAGAAGAAAAATAATTGGAGTGACGTGCCTCCTAGCAGAAAAAAATTGAAGAATAAAGGTATTTTTACTCTGCGATAAAACTCGCCGAGAATTAAAAAATATTGAGAAAATAAAAATCTAGTTAAAATTAATTCGTGAAAACGATAGGAGAAAGAAATGAAGACAAGAGAGGAAGAAAGTTTGCGTTCGTGTGTTGCAGGAACTTTACGACCGCCCGGATTGATAGGCGGCAGCAAACCCAAGGTAGCCACGCCCGCAGTTGTAGCGAAAATCGAGCAGTACAAAAGAGAGAATCCGACAATCTTCGCATGGGAGATACGAGAACGACTTATCTCAGAAGGTTCGTTTTTTTTTCTAATTATTGTTTCAACGAGATGCTTCTCTTGTTATTTCAACTTATTAAAAAAATGTGTAACAGCGCGTTTCACTACTTTTTTTTAAGTTACAAATTAATAATTGCAAACTGACGAAATTGTTTTAACAACCGTGCAATTCTTTAGAAATTTTTAAACATTTTCTATCAAAATCACATTTTTCTACAGCATTTCATCCGATTGAGAAAAATTTTCACAATATAGTTTAATTTTTTTTTCCTTTTTTCATTAAATAGAAAATATTTCATTTTGTAATTAATAATATTATTGAACTACTTTCGAAATATAGCAGTTTTATTGTTGTTTTCATTATTGTTTCAGCGAGATGCTTCTCTTGTTTTTCCAACTTATTTTTAAAAATCTAACAGCGTGTACTTTGCTTTTTTATTTTACACGTTACTCATTAATAATTGCAAACTCATAAAATAGTTTTATCAACAATTGCAATTATTCATTATTTTTCAGATAATTTCATGAACATATTTCTAGAGTTTATCTAATTGATAAAAACTTATACAAGAGTTTACATTTTTTTCATTTTATCTAACGAGCAACAACGCGGCTACTTTTTCCTCTTCGACATGTTACAATTGATATTTTGCGATTCTTCTATATAGGCACATATTTCATATAACCTCGCATAATACGCTCTATTCCGATTAATTGATTATAGGCTTTATGTAATAGGATGTTTGATTGAATAAGCTTTTAAAATTAAAAAAAAGAAAAAATTTCAAAAAATTTTGCGAATTTTTTGAGAACACTGGGTCTTGTGTAGACTTATGAAATTTTCAATTAGCGACGTTCTTACCTTTCTCTGGATGAAATCAGCTGTATTAAAGGTGATTCATAGAGACGATGCGAATCTTCCTAATTTTATGCTCAATATGTTCCGTGGGCCTCGCACTTCACTTCACCACCACACCACACAAAACTCAATATTTTTTGTATTTTTAAAAATCAAGTTAAAAAACAGAATTATTCGAAGTAAAACCCCGCTATTAAAAAAATATTCGTTCGAATTTAAATAAAGACTTCATACGTTTAATGTAACGAAAATAATAATATGTAGAATAAAATAACGAGATCGAGATTATTTGCACCAATTGATGGACATCACTTTCATCGACACCGACATTTTTTTGAACTATTTTCGAAACGATATTATAAATTTTGAAACACTAAACACTATTCACTTTTCGTATGATTGAAAATAACGCTGACATTTAAACTTATTGTCAAGTAGCAACGAAATGTTTATCGATAATGAACTACCTTGTAAGACCCGACACGTCTTACCCCGATACTTTCTACCGGACTAATGATTCCAAATTGCGTCATAAAACCGAACAATTAAGACTTTATTCGGTCTTTCCACTCGACCTCGACCGATCACCATGGAAACAATAATGACCGAGGGATAATCGAAAATTTGAAATTTTTTTTCCTCGTTACGCTCGACTAATTTTCTCTTTTTTTTTAATGCTTATGATCCTCAAACTATTCAGGTATATTTGTCCAGGTCTATTTGCTACAAATAATAGAAAATTCAATTGCAAAGTTGTTCTCACATTATTATACGTACAACTTTTAAGTTGTAATAAAAGTGAGCTGAAAAAATTTAGCGCGTTCAAGGACATCCAGACTGATTTTTCGAGAATCGAAAATGAGAAAATTTCAAAATTTCAAGTAGCGATATCTTTTCGTGTCTTCGACGATATCCACTTTATGATGGGAAATTCCAGAAAATTTTTGCAAGACGAAATGAATGATTCAAACATCAAGGTCGTTATTTCTAAAGCAGTGCACGTTAATTTTTTTTTCTAATAAGTATAGATTAGCCAAAAGTCAATACGCTCCGCATAATGCGCCCTATTCCGATGAATCGATTAGAGGCCTCATGTCTTTTTTAATATAGAAATATAGCAGTATTACTGTTTTTCTAAGTATGATTTCAACGAGACGCTTCTCTTGTGCTTATTTTTTAAAATCTAACAGGGTAATTTTGCTTGTTACATAAAAACTTGCTTATGTAAAAGTTTACATTTTGTCTTTCATTGTCTTTCATTGAATAAAATATTTAAAAATAACCAATTGTTATAATTAAAATGGGCGTAATTTGTTTTAAAGGAGTTGTTTGTATAACGTTTCAGGAGTTTGCAGCAACGCAACAGCGCCGTCCGTCAGTAGTATAAATCGCATCTTGAGAAATCGAGCGGCGGAAAGGGCGGCGGCCGAATTCGCGCGTGCTGCTGGTTACGGTTTTTACGCGGCGCGGCCACATCCGTACTTCAATTCGGCGCATCACCATCCTGGGTCTTCGCATCACTTGCCAGCGGGCTGGCCGAGCCACGGGGCACCGGAGCACGCGTGGATGATGCCACCCCTAGCGTCGGGACTCACCGGCGCGGCTTCCGCGCTATTGCTTCCGCCGTCGCTCAGCCCCGGCACCGCCGCTGCTGCTGCTTCCGTCGCTGCGAGCCCAGAAAACGCACTGTACGCCGCCGACTCCTTAATCCGAGGTTCGTTAACACTTTCCTTTTATTTCTTCTCAACTTATTTCAAAATTTCTCTTTCTAAATTACACACACACACAAACTTATGCTTCTCATTTCTTAACAAATATATTCGTTATCCGACGTCCCAAAATTTTCGAATTTTCCTTATAATTCTGGTGAATTGTTAAGGTAATACGTCCGTGACAGTTGAATCAACCATTTTTATCTTACTTTTTCTTCGTACCATATGGTTCCACAGTTTATTAGAAAGCGTTGTTACTTATTGATTCAAGAACAATATATGTACTTCAAATTCGAGGCCATCCAAAGTGATCCGTACTTGATAGATATGTATGAAAACGAAGAAAAAAAAATTTTTTTTGGATTAAAAAAAATTGAAGTTTCTTTGAAATACTATAAAAAGCTGTACCAAATTTCAAGAAGTTTTACTTCGTAGAAGTCAAGATATTTATAGTTCGCAATATTTAATACGTGCTCTTATGGGAGAGTAGATCAAATTGTGATTTTCGATAATGAATATCTCAAATTCTATGCAGAGAAACTTATTAAAATTTAATACATATATATATGCACATAGCATCGAAGATAGTTTATGCAAAATTTTAACAAATCCCTTAAAAAATCGTTTCGTAGATGTACTACCTTAAGGCACGAGTCCCGCGACAATAATATTCAAAAATTGGTCTTACGTGTAACTTAAATATAAAATCATCATTTTTAATTCTTGCAGAATTTCGTAGGAAATTCGCACAGATAATATAAATCTATAATAACTTATAATTTTCCCTATATCTTTGAAAAATATAGTAACTATAATAAAAACTTTAAAATCGAACAAAAATTTTTTCTCTCTACATAATATCGTTTTGAGAGCAAAATGCAGCAACACGCAAATAGAATTCTTGCAATTTTGATGTTTAAATTTTTGAGAATTACGCGGAGAACATATTTTATAAAACTTCGGTTTCGCTGAAAATTAATTTTGTAGAAAAGATATTACAAATATCACACATGGTTCTTATCATGTATCGACACCATATGTCTTCTATACAAATGTTAATTGGGATTTTCCACTTATTGTGATATCGAAATATCTCAAGGTAAGTTAGATAAAAAAAAAACGCTGAAAGTCAAGTTCGCCATTATAACACATCTCTGAGTTTCTTTTTCATTAAAAAGTATCAACATTATTTTGGTACAAAAGATTTATTGATGTGTTTATATACAAGTTTCAATGCTTATATTCCATTAACCATACCGTATGTAATATCTCTTTTTTTGAGCTCTTTCTCAATAGGTTATTCAGACAATTTTTAAAGCTATACCACTATCGTTATGACTTATTCTAAAAAAAGGAGATAAATGTGAATCAATTTTTTTTATGTTTCTTTCCAATTATATTAAATGAAATTTTTATGTTCAAAAATTTAAAAATATACTTTTTCAACGTAACATTTAAACGTTAAAATGTCAAAAATTCGTAACGTAAATCAATTTCAAAGAAAATGTAGAAATCTTTTCGAAGTATAAGAATGTTATATATTAAAAAAATAGCAGAGCAAACAAAATGCTGTAAAACAAAATGTGGGAAAGGGTTCTGTACAGATAGGGAGTACATTGTTTTACCTATATGAATTCTAATGTGATCGAGATTTGGATATGCGATCAAGCGATTTATAATGTCAGACAGGCGAGCTACTTAGTGATTCATTAACGGCCGTATAAACAGCAAGTAAGAATACACGTGACATAAATTATCGAGACAAGTGGGGGGTCTCGCTCGACATTTCGCTACGTATCCACGTGTCTTTTACAATATACGTCATACCTCTATATAAATTTTCACGTCTTTTTCCTCATAAGTGCGTTTATTAATGAACTGAAAATATGCTTATTTGAGCCCAGAGCAGACTTTTTTCTCTTATCACACAATTTTATTATCACGTCGTTAAGAAACGTTGGGAAGCTTGAGATTAAAAACACCATTCTTAACATTTCCAAAGTTTTCTTGTATCAACTCACTTTTGAGACTCACTTTTTTTCTTAAGACGATGCCGTAGATCCCAGGCAGTTGGAAAACGCGATTGGTTCAAACTTCTTTAATGCTTTGTTAATGAGAATAATATTTTTTTAGCCCACGCAGGTTAATGGCAAAAATGGGCTGATCTTTGGATTTTTACGAAATATTAATAGTTTCTAAGTTTGAGCAAATCGCGTTTTGTGTCACGTGGTACATCTACGGCATCACCTTAAAATTAAAATTTCCAAAGTTTTCTTGTATCAACTCACTTTTGAGACTCACTTTTTTCTTCTTGATTAACATTAGGACATTTTTTTGTCTTTATGATCAACAGACGGTGATGGCGATGATGGAAGCCTGGACGGCTCGGAACAGCCGAAATTTCGACGAAACCGAACGACTTTCAGCCCCGAGCAACTTGAAGAATTGGAAAAGGAATTCGAGCGATCGCATTATCCTTGCGTCTCCACGCGGGAACGCCTCGCATCCAAAACTTCCTTGTCCGAAGCTCGTGTACAGGTGAGAACTTTTCAAATTTCGTTCTAACTATTGCTCTTATCTTTCTCTGAATTATTTCAAAGCGAATCAACGTTTTCGGTATTTTTCAATTGTATTTCATTTATTCCGAATTTTTTATATTTATTTTATATTTCCTTTAATATGTGACGAATATAAAATAATAAAAGTGAGAATAAGAAAAAAAAACTTTACTAAAGGTTACTCGGAGAATTTTAAATAACTACGTTAGTGTGGGAATGCGGAATTTTTTAAAATGTCCCAAGTTATTTAGAGTCGGAGTATCCCCTAAAAAATATCAGCGTGTGTATAACTGTAACTATTGAATAGTTAGGATATTTGAGAAATTGGTCTCTAGATAACTTATTGGAAGATTCCTGAACTGTTGAAGTCATGTAAAAATCGTTTGAAATATAATTTGATGAAAATTTGCACAGATCTTTAAGAGAGTTTTATATCTTGTAAATACTTGGAAATTCAATGTTTATTTTTTTTTTAATTGGATAAATATGTCTTTATACGTACTCAAAATATCGGTATTAACTGCTTGGTAAATATTTAAGAATATCTTAAGTCGCAAATTTAAGATATTTTATCCATAAACTTACCGAAAATAAAGTTTTAGTTTTCTTAAAAAATAGTACATGATAGGTGCAAAAATGATACCCAAGATGAACTGGAATATCACAGCATTGCTAGCATTATTTCTTGGTCGACATTTTATTATCATATTTCCTTGTGGAAGTTATACGAACATTAAAAATATTATATTTTTAGGATTTTAATTTCAACATTATTTCTGTCCTTATTTATAAAGTAGAACTGTCACGCTTAGAATGAAATAGACCTTCCAAGATTCTGATTGGCTCTCAAAAATTTATTTTTGTTTCGATGGTTATTGTTAGTACGCGCGAAGCGCGTATCGCATTGCCTAGTACTTAATTATAAGACAACTACCGTAAATGTGTAAAATGTTATGAATCTGTGCTGTTTAAAAATCAAAAGATGAATTGTTGAAAATCGCCCCTTTTTTAAATCTCCCATAATATAATTTGTAATTTTTTAAATGCTTGTCTGAATTTATATATGGTATAAAGCCTTTTTAAATATTGAATCCAATTCAAGAAGAAATTGCAGATATAACCCCTGACAAAAGTAATTTTTTCATGATAAATTGGTGCATGATATTACGACTTCATAGCTATGCCCACTTTATAAAGAAGGAATATTTGCGATTAAAAATCCAATCTTTAACATTCAATAAATGTAAGAACTCCATGCCCTGATTTTTCAGAAGTGATTGTTTTCCATGATAGTGTGCATTTCATGATTTTTAAATTAAACTATATACAAATGAACAAATGAAGTTGAGATTTCGCACTATTCACGAAAATAAATAACGATAATGTAAACCGAAGCCACGTATATTTGTAATACGTAAAAACATTATCAGGTTTTCCTGACACTTTGATAACGATAATTCTTAAAACTTAAAAAGACCAGAGACTTTACTCCAGCATTCTTTAACTCTATATTTAAGGGAACGCTTAGAAAATTAAAAAAAAATTATACATGACTAAATAGAGACATCCTTTGAATATCGTCCTGAGAAGGATCTGTGCAAATTTTTGTAAATATTCCATCTATAAGAATAAAAAATTATGATTTACTTTACATACACAGATAAACTTTTGAATACGACTATCGCATGACTCCTATCTCAACGTTGAAAGAGTGACATTTTACTTTCCCTGGGAAGGTAGGATAATGAACTGCAGATACGACTGTCAGTTTTGATATTGACAGACTCTCTTAAAACGCATTTCCTGAGCAATTATTAAAAGACGTAGAAGAGTGATATACATGCGTGCAAACGATTTCAAGTCGACTGGCGTATCGTTGTAACGTTCGCCTCGTTTTGTGAGGGATTTATACTCGTTTCAATCCGCCATAAGTTATCGGCTCATGCGCAACTTCGTGCCAGTCGGCAATCACTCGCTATATATCATTTTTATTTAACATTTTTTTTTAAATTATCGTCCATCTTTTTCATCTGCTGCAGTTACTAAATTTTTGCCTTTAACATGTAATTGTTGAATCACAATATTTAAGGTATTTCTACCACGTCAGGCCGTACAAAAGTTTCTTTATTGGATAAACTATAAATAAATAAGTCATTAAATGCAGTCATTTTTCTTAGATTTTTTTTCAAAAATTAGATGAACCTTCTTTTACATAGTACAAAGATTGTTATAAAATTTTAAAAAGCTTCACCATTTATAGAAATTGAGATATTTCATGATGAAAATCACTATCTTGGCTATCCAAATAATTGGCCATACGTTTGGACAGTCTAGGACTCTGTCATTATTTTAAGGTAGTTCTGTCAAAAAATCATTTTCTTAGGATTTTGTTAAAAATTTGCAAAAGGTTTCACTATGTAGAACTCGAAATATTTATTGTCAAAAATCACTATTTTCTGCAGTCTTCCATAAGAGCACGTGTTAAATATTGCGATCTTCAACTCTTGATATCTTGTCTTCTGGGTAGTGGAACTTGTTGAAATTTTGCATAACTCTTTATTGTACATCAAAGAAGTTTCCTCAAGTTTAAAAAAAAAATCCTAAGATTATGATTTTTTTAATTTTCATACATACAGGTCAGTATAGTACAGAAAGAAGTCAGTATAGTACAGTATAGTATAGTACAGTATAGTATAGTATAGTACAGTATAGTCAGTATAGTATAGGTCACCTTATATGATCTTGAATTTTGTGTATGTTGTTCTTGAAACAATTTGCAGTAACTTTTCATAATTAACTTACAAAAAATAACTTACAAAAATTATGATTTTCGACAGTAAAATATCTTGATGGTGCAACTTTCCCAAATTTAAAACATACTCGATTGTCATGTTAAAAAACATGCTTCCAAATTTTTAAGAAATTCTATAGAAAACTATTCTAACCTCAACGTCACGTCATCAGAACAATTTCAAACTTTATTTAGAACCTTGATAACAAAAACGCCCCAATGTTTTATGAATCTACCATTATTTTTCAAACTATTTCGAAGCGATTCAGTATTCTCGCAACTCTCCAACAATTTGGAATTAAATTTTAAATTATTTCGTATAAACCTTGTTTTCTCGCCAATAGTATATATATGACAAGGAAATGAACCGATCGTTTATTCGCATGAAAATATTTCACTGAATTAGCGTAATCGTTAAGTCACGAGCTTTCTAACGACCTAACTCGTGACTCTTAGGTTTGGTTTTCCAACAGACGGGCAAAGTGGCGGCGCCATCAGCGAATGAATCTGTTGAAGCGTTCGCCACCGCCGCCGCCGCCGCCGCAGCAGCAGCAGCAGCAGCACAGCGTTTCCGGGACTGGAATGGATATCGGGCGTACAGTCTCGGGTTGTTCGATAGGGCCAATGGGAGGGGAAAACAGCGCATTCCGTGCTGTCGTTACAGGCTCGACGACGATATCGACGACAACGATTGGCGAAAGAACCGATAACGCGATTGTCCGGCAAACGGAGAGAAAACCGAGCGCTTTTCGAATGATAAGCCAGCTCGTCGGCGAGGACACGCCGTCGAAAAATCCCTCGTCCTTATCCCCCAAGAGTCCCGACGACTCTCGCACGGCAAGATTCGCTCTTTCCCGAGCCACCGACGTCGAGTCCGTCGACGACGAGGACGAGGAGATCGACGTTCAGGACTCCGACCAGGAAATCGTCAGCTCGTCCCCGATCGCCTGGCGGGATCACTGGAGCGACCAGCAACCCCTTGAATTGACGAAACACGACCGTTGAGGCAACACGAAGCCCTCGCGAGTCTCGTTTTTCCGTTCCAAAAATCCTTGGCGAACTTTGAAAAAGTGATAACATGCGAGCGACAGTGTTTCGATATTTTTACTCGTGCCGCATTTAACTCGAGCACAAATGTAAACAGTGACGTGCTTCTTCTAGGTGTGTAATTTTTACGAAAAAAAAACAACAAGAAAAACATTTTTCTCGCGTCCGAGTGACACAGCAACAAATTTGTTGGGTGATAAAAACACTTTGTGACGAATCCTCGATCTCGTCCCGCAACGAAACGACGAATCCCGACAGGTTATAACCTATCGACTCTTTTTCTTTCTCTATCTCTCATTACACTGTACATAATCTGCCATTTCGATCATTATCACGTCACGAAGCGTAACTTTTGTCAATAGCACGTGTAAATATAAAAAATATATATATAACGAGAGCAGCTGGAAATGCACGAACCCGGAATTTCAATCTTTACAATTGAACGAATTCCAATAATTCGCTCGATCAGAGTTTTTTTTTTATCAAATTGAAGGCTACAATGAGTTTTTGCTTGAATAATTGGTTTCATTGTGAAATTATGATCATCGACGTTGTTCGTCAGAGATAATAAATTTGTTGAGTCCCAGCAGTGGAAAAAACTTTCTTCAATTCGTGTTGATAAAATTCCAAAAAATTTAGTATAAAGTATATGAAATACCTAAATATCAATATTCCTAATAAAAAAAGAAAACAACTTAATCGTTTGCCTGAAATTATTTATTGAACATTATTAATCGATTAAGCGATGGATCAAATTAACGAGAAATTAACGAACGCATCGTAGTAGAGAGTTATAATTTATCAATCTACAGAAAGTAACAGATTTGATTAATCATCGATCGAAAAATGTTTGCAGATTGTCGAATTGACGGAAAAATCATTGGTTCGATACGTCACAAGTAAAAGGCCAATGGGAAAGAGGAAAACCAACGTTTTTCGATAAGGTAAACACGTCTCAGTAGTTTAAAATATCTCAAAAGTCGAACGATGCTTTATTTTTTACTCTAAATATTCGAATTGTTTTTGTTTTTCAATAGAAATGTATGTTATTTTTCCCATACAAGAAGATGCATTTTTCTTAGCGTTCAAGTATTCAGAAAAGCCCGTTGTGTATCAGGAATATCGGGACAATTTTTTGCTGTTCAATTATTAGTACATATGCATATTTAAACGTTTCATAACTTGTTTACTCGAAACATTGCTTTAAATGAAGAGATAACACTGGTTACATAAATCATTTGGCTTTTAATTTAAAGCTGATTTGTTTTCTCAAATTATTTACAAAAATAAAAATAAAGCTGAATAAGAAACAACTACTGGTGCACGTTTACCTTATCTGTACGAAGTTATAATTTATTTGGAAGCACGACTCTACGCGATGAAAGTAATATATGAAAATCGACTTGACGAAACTAGTCCTAAAGATGAAGAAAAAAAAATGTAAACTGACCAACAAGCGAGAAATCGGTTGATTTTCTAGATAACTTTGTATAGTTAGTTATCAATGTTAATTAATAGTTATTGAATCACAAGGCAAACGCATACTCACACGGTACTATGTAAACATTGTAAGAAATACGATATGCATATACGAACTCGAAGATAAGCGCGTGTACAGCGACGACGGATACGCGACTAGGCTAATTCGCCTTAAATACCTCTGTACGAAGAAAAGAAAAAGGAAAAACAAGCGTTACGTTGACATAATTTTATTTAAAAGAAGAGCGAAACTAAATGGAAAATCATTTGTAAATACCGTGGAGCAATAATTTGTGATCCAAAGAAGAGAGAGCTAACAATTTGCGTAGGCGAGGGGAAAAAAAAATCACGAGCCACCGGTTGACCTGAGACCTTATCCGAGGCCCAAATATCGCGAGAACCAGTGGGTCCCATAGCGTGAAAAAAAAGAGAGAATAAGGAGAAAAAAAACAGTCAGAGCGAAGAGAGAAAAAAGAGCCGGGAATGAGAGGCGACCACTGCAGCGATTAACTCGTGAATTCTCAAGATTTGCAAATAAGGGTTTTCACGCTTCTCCCCTCTCTCTCTCTTTCTCTCTTTCGCGACTAAATTATGGAGAATGAGAGAATAAACTGGTTCTCGTGCTCGGAGACACTTGGCGCGAGCCGTTAACGCGTCTCTCGTGTCGATTTTATTCTTTCTCGTTTTCCCTCCTCGCCCGTGAGATCTTCGCGAGAAGAAGAGGAAACATCTCCGTGCGGATTCTCTGGATTCGAATCATCCGAACTGTTCGGACACGGCCGATTCGTTACGGGTATTATTTATCAAAAATCCGAATAAAAGATAAATGCGGAAAAAGGAGAGTTTTTAGCCGAGCGTTGAAAAATAAAATTTATAAAAGAAAACAAAATGTATAAGAATGTAAAAAAAAAAGAAGAAAAAACGAAAAGAATGAGGTGGTGATAAATGAAGGTTTTTTAAAGCTACACAGCGCATAAGTGCATAATTGGAAACCCAGACGAGGCGTCAATACAGGAATCCTTAGAAATAAAAGTACGCCCGAACAAGAGATATGGCAGCACGAGCAAACGTGCCACGAGCATTAACATCGCTCGGCAAGCATTCTCGTGATTCCGAAGCAACTCGTCGCGCGTCGCTGCGACTTATTTTTCTCCTGCACAAAATAGAGCAACGAATGCCAGACATTTTCAAAATTTCGTCGTCGTGAAAAAAAAAGCAGGTAAGTTGATTAAATCTGCATCATCAGCGTGTGTCTTCCTTCACATTTTACCCTGAAATCTCGTCAAGCAATTAATTATCCATTATTCAACGAGAGTGTAATTTAAAAAAAAATTTATTGTGCATCATTACACGATAGAAAAACGCTGCGGGTATACTCCGAATCCGGAAAATATGGTCGGGAGACTTTCTCGAGAGCGGTTGAAAGAGGAAACGAAGGATGGAAAAATGAAAAGGAGTCGGAGAGTCAACGCAAAAGAGGTCGTTTTTCAAAGCGCTCGTTCGAGAAAAGGGCCAATTTCCATAAGGTGTTAAAGTACTTTTTACCAATAATGTATGTGCGCGGGGAGGCGCGCACAGTCGCGAGAGAGTATGCGCGAGAGTGAGTTTAACATGTCGAGAGGAGAAAAGATACAAATACGAGAGATTCTTCGGCTGGCTGCTCGGGTCCCGATAGTGCTTGCGCACACATATATATACATATATATTTATATATATATAAAAATAGAGCGAGAGAGATGTCCGAGGTACGCGCTGCCGTTCGAGTATTCGCGTGGTGTGTTGGCTGCTGGTTGTGCTGGCAAGTCCTGGGCGCGAGAAACGAGAACGTAACAATTACTATCTGAGACCGATCGGCGCGGAAAGATTAACGATCTTACTCGTTGCCGGCACGTCGGGTGCCTCAGCGCGATTACCCATGAGACGAGGGGCACATTAAAGTCACCCTCCTCCTTTCTCAATGAGATATTGCCGGACGAGTGGCCGAGGCACCTCCAGCTTCTTCTTCTTCTTCTTCTTCGTCTTTTTCTCTTTTTATCTTCCTCTCATCCCCCTTCTTTCTCCTCGTCCTGCTTCTTCTCTCTTTATCTTTTCTGCGCTTCTTTCACTCCAGTCGTGGCTCTCTCTCTCTCTCTCTTCGCACTTCTTTCTCCTTCGTTCTATGTGTCGAGCTACGCCGCTTTTGTACACCTTCTTTTCTTCAGCGCTGATGTGCTCTTTTTCTCGATTTTTTTTTTCACTCAATCGTGCGTTCTCTCTTTCCTTGTAAATCGCCTCGTTTTTTCGACTTCGGGAAACTAAAATCGACAAATTCTCTCGACTGTGAGCCAATGTAAGAAACGAGAGGGTGTATACTCGCTTGCACCTTTGAAAACGGCGAGGGAAAAAAGATTGCCGGAACTTCTACTTTTTCTTATTGTAATGAGCACTATAAAATTTTTAATTTTAGTCTTAAAAAAGACTTAAATTCTTTTAAAGACAAGTCGGAAAAAATTGGGATAACGTTTAAAAAGAATATTAGATAAACGTCCCAATAGTTGAATATCCAAATACATATTTTTCCACGTGTTATTTTCATACTTATTTTTAAAAAATTAAATAAAAAAAACTATTTGAAATTCATATTTCAATTATTATATGATATTTAAGTAATCAATGACTTTTAATTTCAATCAATCAATTTATAGTTATATAGTAAAGAAATAAAAGTAATGGAAAGTTTGAATATGCAAACGTCCCAATATTTGAACATCGAAATTAACGCTGTTCTTAATGTATTGAACAGATTTATTCCAATATAACTGAATCCTAAGAAAAATATCAAGAGGCGTATAGAAAAAAAATCATACATTTATTTTGAAAAAAATTAAAATAATGCACACATGAAAAAAAAATAAATAAAAAGAACTATCGGGACGTTTACCTCAGCGGAGAGAAAGAAGAAAAAAAGAGACAAATTCGAAGAGCGACGAAGATAGTAGAGAAAAAAAAAGTGGCGGCGAAAAATGTCGTTGAAACGCGCGGCAGAGATGTCTTAATCGGTTCAGGATACAAGACCGAAAGCATAAATATATACGGGATCTCACGCACGGTTTTTATACGAATGCCGAAAGAGCCGCCACCGTACAGAAAAGTTCGACTTTATATCGGCATTATTTGTGTGCGTATACGAGTATAAAAAACATACGCTGATAGCTCTCGTGAATGATTTCTTTCCTTAAACTTCGAATTACAACGATTTGTCTGACCTGATGAAGAAATTTAGATACTTTTTTTCTGGCGCCCCTCTTCCTTCTTCTTTTTCTCTATTCACACGCGCACAATAAAATCACACACGTCCCATGGAATATCTCAAATGCCGATGTACACGTGCACGAAAAGTTCTCCGGTAATTTATTTACCAGAATAACAAATCAAAGCGTGATTTAAACGCAAGTGTGAAAAAATAATTGAATAATTTGAAGAAAAAAGGAAACGTGGGATTCGGGAGAGGTAAATTTTGATTGTATAATTGTACACGAATATTTGAAGAGGTGTTAAAAAAAGGAAGAAGGCGAGAGGAGCGAAGGGAACGAGAAAGAACGAGAGAGAGAGAGAGAGATGTGGAATCTGCATTGCCATGAGGATGGCAATAATGCGAGAGGATCGTGAATTAGTGGCGTATATTTGAACGGGCGATCGTATAGGAGAGAAAAAGGAGTGCCCGATGATTTCTCGCCCAATTAGAGTCGACCGGGCTATAAACTTCCTCGGGACCGGATAAGATAGGACAGTATCCACTACGGTAGAGCTCAATCCTGCGAACATGTACGCGCTCGTATAAACGTGTGGCGACGTACGTGGTGGTTGTTCCTTCTGGAGCCCTCCGCCATTATAATCCCCGCGGAGACACAGTGTGTCCCGGGAGGACAACCGATTGCCTTCGCTAAAAATGTCTCTTTCCTCGGCCCGGAAGCCTTCCAGGTCACTCGTGAGAAAAGGACGATCAAGAGCTCACGCGGAGGAGCATGAAAATTTCTCGACGATTCGCAGCCTTTTTTCAGTCGTTTTCACCTCGCCCCCTTTCCCCAAATTCGTATCTTCTTCTTCTTCTTCTTCTTCTTTTTATATATTCCTACTTTTTTCTTACCCCGCTCCCACTCAAGATTTTTCCCTCGAACTCTTTTTTCGGCCGCTAAAAGGAAAGAGAGAACACGGCCTTCCGTTGACTCCAGATATCCGGAGACTTGAGCATTCTAACGCAGAGCTAATTGGCTCGTCCCGGCTGATCAAGACTCGCGGTAAGAAATTGAAGCGGGAATAACATCTTCGGCAACGTTCTCTGCCGCACCAGTGCCGAAGAGCCATCACCAATCCCGCTCCCTATATTCGACGCACTTTTTTTTTCTTACACACTCGAAGTATATCTTTGTTTTAGCTCCAGATTTTATTACCGAACACGATGCACAAAAGGAAATATATGTATTCGAGACGGCTCGAAATCCTGATGCAATTTCTGACCGGAAATTGAACAAGGACTATGAAAATCATTTAGTTAAAAGCAAAGCTCAAAGCTCATCATCCTGCATACTTGTATTGACAAACGTGAAAAATTATACTCTTTCCGTCCGATGGCCAAAGAGTCTGAGATCTTCCTCTCTCTCTCTCTCTCTCTCTCTCTCTCTCTCTCTCTCTCTCTCTCGAGTTCTGAAGATTCGAACGAGTTTCGTTTAATTGATAATGATCTTTACGACGCGTATCGCGTGCTTGGAAATCCTGAACACTCAATAAAAATATACGCGCTTCCGAGAAGCCTTGAAAAAACCAAAAAAAATAAAATAAAATAATAGGAAAAATGTGCAATAAACCTGATAAAGTGCGGAACCCTGATTCGATGTTTCGCAACAATTAGAAGTACGCGATAAAGGAAAATTCAGGAGATATAGCCGGGTGGGGGAGAAGAGACGGTCGAGATGTACACGAAATACCTGTTTCCTACTGGTGCTCGTCGAAAGCGAAGAATTCAATTATACCTTTATTTGAAATACGAGAAAAAAAAATGAGCAACGTTGGAGAAGCTATTGGCAGTTTCTTATATGGAAACTCGTACAATGTCTTCCAATTCTTGCTCTTGCTCGTTTTCTTCCCTTATTTCGTTGTCTCGCGTACAGAAAATTCTAGCGCGAGCAATCTAAGATCATCAACAAAGTTTTACACGCTCGAGTTTGCCACCAAACTCGTATATAGACACCGAGACTTCTCTTACGTACGAGCGAGGAGTATTATATCCCCTTACACATCCCCGGTGTCGGGACCGACGCTATAAAACGCCTCGTACCCGTTAAATCGTTTCTCCTCCCCCGCAGCACGCCATCAAGTGCATAACGCGGCTCGAAGACTCTTCGGCTTCCGCGGAAATCGAACGACGCGAGAGATATTTCTATTCTTCGTTCTCACTCTCTACATTTTTCTCCCCTGTTTCTCCAGTCTTCGTATAATTCGCACACGTCCAGGCAAAGCACGCGTCCACGTCTCGCTCTTTACCTTCCTTCGATTTTTTTCCCTGTACGAATTTGTCATTCTTTTTCTCGATATTGAACGTCCCAATAGTTGAACAGCTAAGGCTTTTTTCAATTTATCTTTATTTAAAAAATATTCAAATGAAAAAAATCTGGTTCAAATTCATGTCTAAACTGTATTGTCTGATATTTTAGTGATCCATAACTTATTTTATGACTCAATTTTAAACAATATTTCTAGTAAATAAATCGAACGTTTGAAAATGTGGAATGTCCCAATAGTTGGACAGCAATATTGACCATGTCAATATTGTTCCCTTTTTCAAGGGAATAAAAAACGATATTTTCCCTGGAAAAGTATATTCTAAAGGTTAACCATGGATTTTTTAGGACTTTTTCAATAATAATTGTTGATGTAGTAAAGCGCAAAAAAATTACACAGGTTCACAGGATTAAGCGGTTCTATATCGGTACAGTCAAATAAAAAGTTTTAATCTCAATTTATCTCGATACCATATGGTTTTCGAGCTTAAATTTATTAAGAAAAGTTGTTGCAAATTGTTTCAAGAACAACATACTCAATATTTAAAATTATCCAAGATGACCTGTACTTGTTACGTATGTATGAAAATGTTAAAAATCATAATCTTAGGATTTTTTTAACTAAAAGAAGCCTCTTTGAAGTACAATAAAGAGCTGTGCAAAATTTCAACAAGTTCCACAACTCAGAATTCAAGATCTCAAGAGTTGAAGATCGCAATATTTAACATGAGCTCTTATGGAAGACTGCAGAAAATGGTGATATTTTACAATAAATATCTCGAGTTCTACATAGTAAAATATCTTAAAATTCAATATACAATTGCACATTGTATCAAAGAAACTTTCTGCAAATTATATATCAACAAAATTCTAAGAAAACGATTTTATGATAGAACTACCGTAAGATACCAAAAATACCATCCTCGGATTGAGAATTAAAAATAATACAGCAAGTATTGTCGAACTATTAGGACATGTTCAATTTTTGGGCCATATATGCATGTCCAACTATTAAAACATATTCAACTATTGGAACATGTCCAACAATTGGGACACACTTCCAGCAATTAGAACACACATCGAACTATTGGAACACGCATCAAACTATTGGGACATGTCCAAATATATAAGATATGTATATGTCCAACTATTGAAACATGTCCAACGATTGGGACGTTTACCTTAATTCGAGTGGCTCTCCTCTGTCTCTCTCATCTCGCTGATGGTATATAGTTGTCGATACACTTGTACACGTATACACACGTATATAATAATCAAGAAAAACAAGTCTCTCCCTTAATCCGTATCTATCTGAATTTTGTCTTCCTCTCCTCGTTCGTCGTTTTCTTCATGTGTTTTTCTCTCCTCTCTCTCTCTGTCTCTCTTTCTCTCTGACTTTCTTCCTTTCCTTGGAACATTCGCTGAAAGCCCTCTGGTGCGAATTCGGACCAGGTTCGTAAATTATCAAGCTCGCTCGCGGTTTCCGAGATACGAAATTGCTTACTTTGTCGTTTATTGCAATCGCTGCTCACTATTTTCCCGATCGTCGCAACAGTAAACTCGATTTCACCGATCTTCATACCACATTTCTACATATCCCTCACTTATACGAAGAAGCAGGTTTGCAGCAGGCCATAATCGAAATTATTGATCGTGTCAAACTTTTCTATATATAAAATAAACGCATATAACAAAATAATAATAATAAAAATGACAAACCAGCACGCGTTAGAAGCAATTGGATGAAATGATATATACGAATAGGCTAAAAGTTGTACAACAATTTGCGGAACTCCTGAATAACAGATATTTCAAAAAATGTGTATCGCGAGTCAAACAGAAAAAGGAGAACGATTGTTCGGGAGGGTGGTCCAAATTGGCACCATCGTAATCGCGCGTATAAATTTTATATACCTGTTGACGTAGGCGTGTGTGCTCGCGAGCGCTTATGTGTATAGAGGAAAAAAATAAAAGGAAGAGCGCGGTAAGGGATCGGGAGAAGTTTGAAATAATGGCGTGGGTATATAGGTGCTCGCTACTCTTACTACGCCCTCGTGAAACTTCGTCTTATTCGTCGTGTTGCTCACTGCTCGATCCTGCTCCTGCCTGCCTGAAAATGAGCCGACTAGGATGGTGTCGCGGTGATGTACAGCGACAGGGTTGATAGCGTTACAAGAGCTACTAACCCTTCTCTCTCTTTTACCTTTCTCTCCTCCACCTTCCTTCTCCTCCTCATTTCCTTATTTTCATTTTTCGTCTTTTTTTTTCGCTTTTTCGTCCTCTTCTTTGCACATTTCGTGGCAGCGCTAACTTTTCGTACCCTCTCGATCGTTCTCACGTGTCACTCCCGCATTTTATTCCCCTTTCCCAGAGCTTCCAACACTCCTCTTATTTTTTTGTCATTCCTTACTTTTTGTCCCTCTGCAGGCTCCCCCCCCTTCGTCCCCGAACTTCTTCACTCGTACATGGCAAACCTTTCTCTACTTTTCTCCTTCGCATGCTCTCCTTTCGAGCCTTGTCAGCATCACACTTATTTTCTCTCTTCGTTTTTTTTTCTCGCAAGAGACTAAAAATTGCATGCATTCCTTGACAGCATTTAAACGGGAAATAAAGATTTTTTTATAAAAATGTAGACATCCCCAATCGATTATTCCAAAGTTAAAAATATATAGTCAAGTTTGTGTGTATGTGTGTGTGTGGATATATTGTGTCTGACTGCCGTGCATCCTCCCCTTGGAGCAGCTTTTCTCTTCGTTCCATGTAATTCTCTCAACGAGGGCGCAGACGCGAGAAGTTGCCTAGATAACTCGGGTGCTAACTTATTATCGAGTGACCGCCATTAGCATGTTTATAGGGGCAAAGCCTCGTCCCTACATGCGTGTAATCCCGTGTTTCTCCATTCCGGGCTCTTCTTGTTCTTTCCATGCTCTATCGGTTCGTATACAGTCTTCTATTTATTTATGCAAGTATTTACGATCGATTATCGACGACGTTGGAATAATTTGTCTCAATGAAGTTTATTTCTCGAGAAAAAACCTCTGTGGTTTGTCCCAATAATTGAAAATACAAAAAACGTTTCGTGGTTTTTTTTTCTCGAGGAAGAACTGAATAAGCTGATGTCCCGACAAAAGTAAATTTTTCATGATAAATAGTTTTACGAATTATAAAAATGTTTATTTTTTATTTTTAACATTTATTATTTTAAAAATATTAATTAGGCATATGAAATCAATTAGACGGTTTATTGTTACCGTTTTTTTGTTTATAACTAGAGCAAATATATCAATTTCTCATACGAATTAATATGTTGAAATTTGAAGAATTTTAAGTCTTAAAAACCGTTCAGTAAGTCAGTTTAAAATATGACATATAACGAGGTATTTATTTCTAATATTGAAAAGTCGCATAAACCTTTTTGGATAGCATGTGCGCATATTCGATTTTGAAAGATTTCGGTAAAAAAGTCGACAAATTTATAAAGCGGAATTTTCTGTACTTTTATAAATAAATATATTTTTTAACAAACTATATACTAAATATCGTAACTTGTAAATGGTAATACATCTTAAAATTTTGCATAACTCTTTTTTTTTAATTTTCGTAACTATGTAAAAAATACATGTTACCTTGAATGATCTTGAATTTAGACCATGTGTATTTTATTCTCTTCAAGTATTTCGTAACAATTGTTTTTTGTAAACTGTAACTTAAATACTATATAGTATGACTATATTGACTTTGAAATAGAAATACCTTGATACGTTTGCTTTGATCTCTGCAAAAAAGATGAAGAGCGAATAAAATTTTCTCGTAATAGACTTATCGAACTACCTGCTTTTATTTTTTTATTTCATATATGCATTTTTGTGAATTATCTCATTATAAGAAAAAGCTTTCCGATAAATTTAAAACGTGAGTGCTTTTTTTGCGTGAATAAAACTTCCAAGTGCACGTAATCCTGTCGTGTCGTCTTTATTATATGAGCAGGAATAATATACGAGAGAGAAGGCAAGGAAACGAAGGAGCTGGAGCATGGGAATAGGCGTTTCTGATCTGATGAATTTACGGCCAATTATTATCGTTACATTCTTTTAACCACGTATATGGTCTTGCCACTGGATTTTAAATGGCGATTCCGCCGATTGTTCGTTGAAATTCCCTTCCCGGCGTTACATTTTATTTTCTTTGGGCATTTCATCTTACGCACGTGTCGTTTTTTTAAAAGATAATATATTTTTTAAATAATTATCTCACGACTTCTCGCTTGTAAATGTTGCCTAATGTATTTATATTTCTTGTTTTTATTTTATTCTGAAAGTATTTTTTCGTTGCTTTTCTTATTTTTCAAAGAAATAAATAAAAATGATTGCATACGTTTTTTTTCTCTCGCGTGAATGATGACTAAAATATCGTCTAATATTCGAATAACCTTGACTTCTTATTTTGGTGCTTTTCGCAGCCTTATTCTCGGTGTTCGGTGAGTTATAATATTTCTGCGGGAAGATGTAGCGGAGAGATGCGCCCGTGAGTATCGATTGGCCGAAGATAACTTCACCGAGGAGAAAGATCCTCACGACGAGGTGTTATAGAAAGGGATGGGCGAGAAGGGAAATATCGTTCTTCGAAGAACGCGCGCGTTACTTTTAGTCCGCGCTGTGGGCGATAGATCGATCTTTATTGTTCCTCATTCAAATCCTCAGCGTTATAATGGCCTGCACTGCATTTCAACATAACTTTTTTCGGACACTTTTGCCACTTTTTATTTTGTATTCTTTCATTTCTCATTTCCGTTTAAGGATGTATGAGTAATTTTTTTGTAAATATGACAACTGGATAAATTTTTGGAATGTTGCTCTATATGGGAAAATATATTTTGCAATATTTGAATTTATTTTACTTTGCTTTAATTCAAAAGTTATTCAATTAGTTCTATCAAAAAATCGTTTTTCTTAGGATTTTGTTAAAAATTTGCAAAAACCTTCTTTGATACGATATGCAATTGTATATTAAATTTTAAGAGCTTTCACTACGTAGAACTTGAGATATTTCTTATTAAAAATCACTATTATTTACAGTCTCCCATAAATAAATATGGGAGTTAAATACAAACATGTGTTAAATATTGCGATCTTTAACTCTAAATATCTTGACTTCTGGGTAGTGGAACTTGTTGAAATTATTCACAGCTCTTTATTGTACTTCAAAGAAGCTTCCTTCAGTTAAAAAAAAATCCTAAGATTATGATATTTTCAATTTTCATACATACGTAAAAAGTACAGGTCGCTTTGGATGACCTTAAATTTTGAGTATGTTGTTCTTGAAACAATTTGCAAAAACTTTTCGTAATAAACTTAAGCTGAAAAACCACATAGTATTGAGATAAATCGAGTTAAAAACTTTTGATCCAGAGTTGCTCCAGAGTTGTTGGGATTTAGGCATTCTTTTTTATGGAAAAATTGTATTTTGTTCCTAAATGAAAATTAAATAGATTATGAAATTTTGATAATACTTTTATACTTTTCTATATAATAGAATTTCGTATTTTATTTATACGAGCAGCAATGCGGCCGCTGCGCGGCCGCTTTTTCCGTTTCGGCATGTTTGAATAGATGTTTTGCAATTCTTCTAAGCGTATACTCCCTACAATTTCGTATAATGCGCTCTATAA
>JAPYYW010000584.1:0-74947 GCA_030522545.1 Cremastinae sp. A BG-2022a
TTTTTTTGCACAAAATGACAGACTTATTTTTTCTTGTACTGCTTTTTCCCTCGAATGAGATAATTTTTTATTTTTAACATACTCTCTCTTTTTTTTGCATAAAATGACGGACTTATTTTTTCTTGTACTGCTTTTTCCCTCGAATGAGATAATTTTTTATTTTTAACATACTCTCTCTTTTTTTGCACAAAATGACAGACTTATTTTTTCTCGTACTGCTTTTTTCCTCGAATGAGATAATTTTTTATTTTTAACGTACTCTCTCTTTTTTTTGCACAAAATGACAGACTTATTTTTTCTCGTACTGCTTTTTCCCTCGAATGAGATAATTTTTTATTTTTAACATACTCTCTCTTTTTTTTGCACAAAATGATGGACTTATTTTTTCTTGTACTGCTTTTTCCCTCGAATGAGATAATTTTTTATTTTTAACGTACCCTCGGTTGAACTCTGATAGAAGTTTATACTTTTTTTCGTGCATACAAAAATTCTGATATCGTATTATTTTTGTTTTACGAAAATGACGAAAACGTTTTCCTCGTACTGGCTTTTCTCTCGTATAATACAATTAAGTATTTTTGATTAAACTCTGATGACAATTATCCTTTTTTTGTGGTAAAAAATTCAATATGACAGAGAAATTTTCCCTGCTTTACTTTTTTCATCGAATGCAACAATACCGAATTTTTATAAACCCTCGATTGAACCATGAGAGAAAATTATCCCGTATCAAAAACTTTTACTGCCTCCACGCTCATTATTTTTGTCTTACGAAAATGACAGAAAAATTTTCTTTGCATTGTTTTTTCCTTCGAGTGCAACAATATTATATTTTTACAAACCCTTAATTAAATTCTGACATCAAATTATCCATTTTTTTGTACAAATTTTACTAATTTCGTTTGATTATCTTATTCTCACAAAATTATTTTATAAGGGATACAAAAAATGTCCTAAACTCGTATGATTCTTTTTATAAAAAACAATCCAATGTGCACGAAAGAATGAAAAAAACGTTTAGTATTTCTGCCATATTTTTTTCGTAAGAAAAAAAACGAAAGGAAACACCTGAATTTTTATTCAACTGGCAAAAAGAGGAGTTTGACATGTTGAAGAGATCGTAGGTCGGAGTTGGTACACGGATGACGAAATTTTTTATTTCGAGGACGAGGAGAATCGATGTGGATTGACGAAAAACGGTCAATTACCGATGCGGGATTACGCGGGGTCGAAGGGGCAGGGACGAAGGGTGTAAACCCTTCTTTGGGAGACCGCGCGCGCACGGGAAAATTCCGCGATATATTTCGTCCTCCCTTGGCCCGCGAGTGTCCCGATCCTCCGCCGCCTACGACCGCAGACACAAAAACAATAACAAATCGATTCGCGCGAGGGTTGAAAACGGGGGTTGAACGGTGGCCTAGGGATCAGCGGTGGTGGCTGGGCCGCCGTCGAGAGAGAGAGAGACGAAACGCGGAAAAGGGAGCGAAATGCGAGCAAAAGAGAGAGAGAGAGATAGCTTTCCCAGGACAAGGGAAAAATAAAAATGTGATGGCATGATCGAGCGACGAGCGAGAGAGAACCATTTTAACAACCCCCCCGCGCGCTCAACCCTCTATGAAAATATACAAACGCGGAATATCCGTACACACGCGCGGACATGCAACTCCCGATATCCGGCGAGTATTTCCTCCCGGCTACGGATATCCATGCCGCGAACGTTATGCCGAAGCGCGAGCCAGCCGACGAAGAGACACGAGAACTCGCTCCCTCGTTTCGTATATTTTATATCTTTAGATTTTTTGCTTTATTCATCCCCGCTAGATATTACGCCGTATTGTATTCTATATCTGCAGATTTTTTTTTCAATATTTATCCCGCGTATTTGTTTTGTCTGCGTTACTTTTTAAAATCTGTTTTTTTTAGTTGTTTGTATTTTTATTGTAGGTCTTTTGAGTCGACTTCCCGCACGATCGGATGAGCGAGAAATCTATCTATTACGATGGTATTTGTTTATTTTGTCGATAAATGATCGATTTGTTTCATTAAATCGTTTATTTGTTTGGTAATTTGTATATTTTAGTTATTTATTTATTTGTTTGATCGATAATCTTGTCGTACGCGACCGTATGGATCATGTTCGATCATTTTTTTAGAAAAATCTTTTTCTTTCGCATTATTTGGTAATAAAATCTCTTTTTATAATTTTTGTAGAATAAATAATATCCGTTTGGCAACTCTAAACGAATATTATTACGCTTATTTTCAATAATTTGTCGAACCTGAAGAATGTTTCATTTCTTTGACAAATTTCCAAAAAATTTTCTCGAATCGCGATTTTTACGGGAAAATGACGAGGCTCAATTTTAGTCCCAATTTTTTTTTGCGTTCTCGCAATGCGTTGTTGGAAATTGAAAAAAGAAACGTGTTGTTTTTTTTCGTTTTTACCCGTTTTTACTGTGACCTCGTGATCGGGGTATTCATGACGAGTTTCAATCCGAATAATTCAGATGGAATATGGGATCTGGGGTCTACACGCCGCGGGTGGACTTTGGGCCGATCCGCGGCTTCCTCGCCGTCATCCGATACTTCCGCCAAGCGGGTCGCACGTACTGCCGAGGGTAGCGTTCGCCCTTGGGGCGCTGCAGCCTCCGTTTTTCCCGGCGGAGCCCGATTCGTCCTGCCGGCCGATGGAGCTGACGGTGAAGTCGTCCCCGATCGGGAATTCGGAGGAGGACCGGTCGAAGCCCCGGCTCGAAGAGAACGACGATTCCGGGGCTGGTAACAAGCTTGAACGTACCGAAGAGAACGAGAAACCCGCCGACGATTACGAGGACGATGAAAACGAGAATCGATCGCAAACATCCGTTCCCAGCGGCTCCGCGAATGAGAACGAGGAACTCGAAGATGATTCCACTACCGACAGCTCACAACAATCGGCGAACAACAATTTTTCACCGAAGCTCGTGCCTGATCCGATCACCGCCCTAGGACTGGATAAGGTCAGTTTTATTTTTATTTATTTTTATATTTGTACTGAAAATAAATGGAGCCCTTATTTTTATTTATTTTTATATTTATGTTATAAATAAATTCAGCCGTTATTTTTATTTACTTACATTTTTATGCTAAAAATTAATGAAGCCCTTATTATTATTTATTTTTATATTTATGCTATAAATAAATGCAGCTTTTATTTTTATTTATTTACATTTTTATGATAAAAATAAATGCAGTCCAAGAAAAGACAAAAAGTCGAGCTCACAATTTTAACAATTACTTTTTTTTCACAATATTTACGAAATAAATACAAAATACGATAAGGAATAATATTATTTTAACCCCCGGTAGACACACATGGGTCTGTGGTGTCTGGTCGTTTTCAGAAAGTGCTAGGTCTTACAGATTTTACTCTATATATTTCGGGTTCTTATCCTGATGTAAAAAATTGTACTTGGGAGGGAACTCAGGTACCAAACGGCGACCTTCCATTTCAATTCCTATTTTTCATCGTTTTCGATTAAATAACAATAATAAAAATTAATTTTTATCCATTACCCAATGCATCATCTCTTTCTATAGATCCCAAACTATTTTTCTGATTTTTTTCAGATTTTTTAAACGAGCCTAAGTATAGTAAAAAATGATATAGGTCATCACAGACCCATGTGTGTAAAAAAAGATTTTCATATATTATTCTGATGGCTGGAACAAAACGCATTAATTATTTATATAATTATTTGTGATCAATATTTGTTATTGAGCTCTCAGTTGAGTGTACAAAGTATTTTGAGAAAGGATGAAAAAAAAAACTGAAATGCAAAACGAGTACGATATCGAAAAATGATGATTTTGATAAAATGATTATCGAAATTATTGAGAATTTTGTGCATAGCAAATATAAATAATCAGAATTTCAAACTTGTTATTATTTATCGATTGTTGTAATTGAAAAATAAATTAAAAAAGGCTAAAACGCTATTTTTTTTTTCAAATGTAGGAAGAAACGATGAGCCCTGTTCTGAACGGCTGGGTCCTTAGCGCTTATACCGCGTTGCTGAACAGACTTTCAGCAGCGGCTGCAGCTCTCGAGGCCTCCGAAGTCCCAAATATCCCGTCCGAAAGCGAGTCCGAGAGCGACGATTCTTCGTACACCGAAAAGTAAATAAGACTTCTTAAATTATTCTCAAATATTTTATGATTGCAGCCAAAAAATTTCGATAAAAATAAAAAAAAACGATTTGAAAATCACGCTTTTTCACTGAAAAAAAATTTTCAAATTTTCGTTAATCGCTTGGTCATTAGTGTTTCCATGGTGATCGAGGTCGAGGTCGAGTGAAAAACCGATTAAGGTCTTAATTGTTAGGTTTTATGACGAAATTTTAAATCAGTAGGCCTGTGTCAAGTGTAGGAGTAAGACGCATGTCGAGTCTCGCCAGGTAGTTAGCTACCGAAAAACAATTCGTAGCAATTCAACAAGTGCAATTGAGTGTCAGTTCCAGGATAATTTTCAATCATACAAAAAGTAAATAGAGCGCATTATACGAAGTCGTATGAAGAGTGTGCCTATAGAAAAACCGCAAAATATCAATTCAAACGTCGAAAAAAGCGGTCGCGTTGTCGCTCGTAAAGATAAAAAATAAGGGTTGCCTTTCGAAAAAAGCTTGGATTGTGAGTGTTGCCGAAAATTGTTGAAGATCGAGAGGCGCGAGCCCGATCGCGGGGGCGCGCAGGGGCTATTCCTGCGGAAGTTGCGACACGGTCGCCGAGACGAGACCCGCCCTGAGAAAGCACATCCTGGAATGCCATCCGGGCTCCTCGAGCTCCGAGTATTCGAGTTCTCGACGATGTCCGTCCTCCGGCTGCGAATTCACGAGCAACAGTCGTTGCGAGATGGAGAGCCACGTCGCAGCCCACGTCGCTCAAGGAATGACACCGACGGGAAAAAAACGAAGCCTCGCCCTGCAGCGCGTCAGGTACAGGTACTCATTTTTTTTTTCACTAAATAACTCGGAATAACTCGGACGGAGATAATTTTACACCACGGCGATAAAATTCAATTTAAATTTTTCAATTGGATTGTTACAATACGATTATAATTAAGAGTATTTCATTTTACTATTATTTTTTATTACAAGTTTTATGTAAAATAACATAACGAAATTAATGTAAAACTAAGTAATTAGTGCACAATGATAAAATTAATGCAATAAAGGAAATTTCATTAATAATATTAGTAGAGACTAAAAAAAAATTAGAAAATAAGTTTAAAAAATCACATTTTTGATTGTTTGAAAGCAAAATTTAACACACTTTCGATTGATAAGAAAAATGATTCGAATTACTATACGTTTGTTATAGAAATTTCGCAGAATTTCTCATTCGTAACTTAATAATTTGTAAAAATTAGTAAATCGATAAGTAAAAATCACACAGATAAAAGAAAAATGTGTAGTTTCATATTGTAATTCAGTCACTTTGATGAAACTTTTATTAGACAAAAATGAATCAGACGTTTTTTATTACATCTTGTGAAATACGTACGGTGTACTGAGTACGAATTAACAAATCTATTTTTTAAAAACTGTATGATTGAATTATTTAACAATTGATTGAAAACGTGAAAATCGTCAACTCAATTTAATTCAATTCAATTCAATTCAATGTAAAAATTACATTATATATCCTGTAAAATGTGTCAAATAACTCAGCATAATTTGATACGTGCTTGTTGAATTTTTATAAACCTAATCATCATTTTAGCACTTTAGGGCATTTTAAAAATAATATCTAGAACTTCAATAAATACAGTGTTCCCATTTATTTCTCTTGGCTTGACGCGTGGACGTATACTTTTAATTCATGTTTTGATCGCAGGAGGGCACATAGCCCAAGCGTTTCGCATTTGCCACATGGAGCATTTGAAAATCTGAAAAAATGTTTATCGATGAAGGATGTTGCTAAGAACACTTGAAACATGGTCGCGTATTGCGTAGTTCACAAATTCACTAGAATTCTACACACGCACTACGAGACCATGGTTCAAGTTCCCTTTACAACATTCTTCGACTTCATCTTTTCCATCTTTCGTATTTTCAAACGCTCCGTGTGACACATCATCCATGCGAAACGCTTAGACTATGCGCCCTCCTGCTGCCAAAACACGAATTGAATAGAATCACGAATTTTAAATTTTCACTTTATGTGTTGACGATTTTCACGTTTTCAATCAGTGGTTAATAATTCAACCACAGTTTTTTTCTTAAATATATTTTTTTAATTCGTACTCAGTACACTGTATATATTTTACATCTTGAGTGTAACGAAATTATATTATTTCTTTATTTGATAATTTTTGAAGTTTATTTTTTCGCAGTGGTCACTATACTTTTTTTATAGTGAAAAACTGCATTTTTTTCGGTCCACGTATTAACAAAAGATTCATTTCATCCATTGTTGTCCAATAAAAGTTCCATCAAAGTGACTGATTTACAGTGTGAAACTGCACATTTTTCTTTCATACGTGCTGTGATTTTTATTCATCGATTTAATCATTTATCCCAATTATTTTTTTCCTACTTATGAGAAAGAAAAAAACAATAATTATTTTTCGTGCGTAAAGTTCTCTCCGTGCTGAAAGATATAAAAAGATATTTATGGAAAGCATGAACGAATGGTTTATTTTTTTTTAATGCACATAATTACGTAGGTACGAACGAGAGGAGTACAGATGTTCGTTGTGCTCGTACGCGTGCACGATAGAGAAAGCTTTCCAGCGGCATCTCCGAGCGCACGCGAGAGGAACCGCGCCTGAGACCCGGGTGAGCTGCGCGGTCTGCGGAGCCGATAGATCCTCCGAGGTCGATCTGAGCAGGCACATGAGAAGGCATCGGGACGACAGATACTTTTGCTGTGACATTTGCGTCTTCAGAACGGTTCAGCTGAAAAAGGTTATTTTTAAACCCTAAGAAATATCATAATATTAAAGATATAAAATTGTTACCATTTCCTGATAATTGTCAGGAAAGAACAAAGAAACAATACGATTCGATAATATTTTTACTAACGCTGATAATTATTAGGAATGAAAAAAAGAACGATACGATTTGAAAAAGAAATATTTTATACCAAGAATAATGAGTCTTCGTAAAGACTGGAAATTAAATTTGAATATACAAAAATTCTGCGAAAACAACAAAGATGTCGACATGCATGACAAACTTTCTCTACCACTCTATTTTTTTCTTTTGGACCATAACTATCTTGAGTTCTACACTGTGTGGTGCCTTGAAAAAATTTCGATCTCTATTCAGATATAAATTTTCTTTCCAACAATTAGAAATTTGATATTTGCACGCACTAATATTTAAAACACATGAAAATTAATTCTGGGTAGTTTCACCATAAAATAAGTTTATACAAAAAGTGTCCTGAAAGCTTTTGATATTTTTCAAGTTTAATGTCATTCGATATTTTAAGTTTTCTTGAAAAACTAAATAAAGGCTCTCATATTTCGATAAAATTACTTGGAGGAATTTTTTTTCGAATGGTTAGAAAAAATATTAATTAAGAAAAGTTGTTGCAAATTGTTTCACGAACAACATACTGAAAATTCAACGTCATCCGAGATGACCTGTATTTGCATTATATACGTATGAAAATTACGAAAAAAAAATCTTACCAATTTTTTAAAAAACTAAGAAAAGTTTATTTGAAGTATAATAAAAAGCTATGCGAAATTTTAAGAAGATCCACCATCTAGAACCAAAAATAGGAATTTTTAACAATAAATGTCTCAATTTCTATTTGGTGAAACGTCTTAAAATTTGATAAACATATACACGTGCCATATGAAAAAAGGTTTGTGCAAGTTGTCAATGAATTCCTAAGAAAAAGATGAAACGATAGAATTACCTTAAACGCGATTATATGAATATTGTATGAAAATTTTATTAAATGAAAAAAAAATGGACGATTTTTCAGTTAATTCAACATCGTCGAATGCACACGGGGGAGAAGCCTCACCTGTGTCCCCACTGCGCTTACAGGAGCGCGCGTCGTGACAATCTTCGCAGCCACGTCCGTCGAGTTCACAAGAAGGAAAATCTGTATTGCGACACATTCAGTCCTCGTGGAATGTTGATGGATTCGTCGTCGATAGAGAGCGAGTCGTCACCGACCCTCGTCCAAAGCCCAGCCCCGTCTCCGTCCTCGGAAACGGGCACAGCCAACTGAACGTCCTAAAAAAATCGTCAATAGCAATTTTTCGTCAACGGACAGCATATGAAAGCGAAGGCACACTGTAGAGGCGAAGGTAAGAAAATGATCGAAAAACTTGGAGATTTTTCGGGAAGACCGTCCACGACGAAAGACACCTCATCGCGTCGTAAAAGTCGCAAGAAAAAAAAATGAAAGAGAGAAAGAAATGAAAGAAATTAATTATTCTGTAACGATAAGACTTTAAGGAACGCCGAGTGGTCTTTTTACTCTCGTTTATTCTCGTTATAATTAGGCGTAATAACGAATCAAGCGAATCTCTACGGTAGAAAAGTCCTCAGAGTTTTTAAGGCACGTTAAAGCGCGCAGGAAAACTTCACAAGATCTCATTTCTAGGCCCGAAGTCAGAAAGAGAGCGAGGAAGAGAGAATGGATAAATTTCAAAATTTCCTGTCAGTGTTTACCAAAGTAATTACATACACACATTTGAATTATCGTGTTTTAAAAGTAGTCTTCCACAAAAAGTTAGTGTGTCGTTTAGACGTGAACGTTTTACGTATCGATCGTTGATGTCACTTTATCTCACAATTTTCCAGCAAATATTTATTAAAGCTGAAGATTCCGGGTTTTCGATCGCCCGAGATCACGAGCTCGTCATCTTATTTTCGTCCTATTTATCGAAGATTCTTTACGGGTCGAGCGATATACATCGAAGCGAATTTTATTCAAAGCGACGCATTCGGATAAGTGATATAAATAATCACGAGGGTAGAAAATTCGGTAAAATGGTGCTAAAACTGTAGACTGATTTTCTCTTCGGTTTTTCCATTCATTTGGAAGAGAAAGACTGACGAATTAAATTTAAGTGTGCGTCTTTTTTTAGACAAATCGATGCAATAGTTACGAATAATGGGGGATGGAAGTTATTGGAAGGGGGTGAGATTGTTCGTTAACGAAAGACTGCGAATCAGCGAACCGAGCCAGAGTCCCTCCAACGTATTTTTCATTAAAATAAATTAGATTCAGTCTTATTTCGAATTGTATTCGTTCGATAGTAATTTAAAAAAAAAACAAATTTTACGAATTCGGTCCTCGGTGAGGAAAAATCGAAGGAAAATAATGAGGTTGCTGAGATCGAAGGAAATAATTCACATCGAAAGTACACGAGTATAGTTATGTAAATATTTCTAAGAACTTGTGAATCGAAAGACTGAGATTCGAGACGAGACTCGCTCGAGTTCGAATAATCGAAGAGAAATGGAAATAGGAATAAAGGGCTCTGGCGATTGGAATATTGAAAAAATGAGTAAATAAACATGGTGCTATTTTGCATATTAATTAGTTAATTAATTGATTCTTCGATAATTCGATACTCATCTGACTAAAGTTGCTGCGAGTTGAATTGTTACTAGTCGTCGTTATCGGCGTTCAACTATTTAAAAAATCCTCTTTTTCCTCTTTTTCATCGAAATTCAAGGAAGCCTAGATTATTGTCGATGTCTCAATGAATATTTCCGCCCATATATAGTGATCATATTGTATTTGGCAAAAGAGAAGAGGGAGAAAGAAAAATGCACGGCTTGCATTTGTTCAAATCGTTGCGCAGATATTTCTCGTTTATCTTTGTCCGGTGATAGCGAGTTGAAAAAAAAAGATGCAGAAAAACATTAACGAGCGGAGAAACGAGAGGAAGACGAGAAAATTACTCAATATACATAAATGTGTGTCAATTTTTAATGTATTGAAATTTACACGATCGATCGACAATTTTAAAAGTTCGATGTTGCACTGACGAAGAATAATATTAGAGGTACGAAAAAAAATTGGTCGATCTGCAGAGACTAATTTTTCAAATTTTCAGTGTGATATCGTTTTGTTCTCATTAAAAAATAATGAAAAAAAAAACAACAACAACAGCGGAATCATCGATCGATTTTTCTCACACTAATTGTAAGTTACGATCGGTATTGTTACGATTAGGAACAAAACGAAAAAAAAATGTTGTTATTACTAATAGGATAATTTGTTTCCTCGCTGGAACGCTTATTTATCTAACATATATGTATATGTATAGTATATATACTTTCTTGCTTTTTGATATACATTGGAACAATTACGAATGGAATATTTTATATTTACGATGGATTTTATTCGTGCTGGGATTTCGTGGTGATTTTTATAAAAATAGAAAAAAATATAAAAAACGAGGAGAAAAAAAAACGAAAAGGGAGTGGAAGAAGCGAAAAAAAAATGGGAAACGAGGGGAATTTATTTCGCGTATTTGTGATAAAAGTAACGATATACTAATAACAACAATATTAACGATAATACAACGACGCTTCCGGTATACGAGAACATTTTTTTCTTGCGTCAGTTCGAGGAAAAAATGGAAGGTAAAGGAGGGTAGGAAGAATGACGAAGAAAGAAAGAAACGAATGATATTGTTAACGATAAAGTCTTTTAACTGTTGAATTTGTGCCGTAGATCATAAGTGTCTTAAGCGTGAACATTGAAATGCATTGAATTAATGTTTCTCGGTTAGGGAGAGGAGCGAGACGGGAGGAAGAAGTGACGGTCCCGAGTTTCGGTCGCGATCTCTTTTTCAATAAATTTATAAAATAAGTCGTGGTGGATTCACTAGTGCCAATTCTCTATATTTAATAATTACGATATTACAATTATATATTCGTCGAAATATTCGCGAGATTCTCGGGGCCACGGATTTTCCGGGACAAATTTCGTACGCTACGAGGCACAAGCTTAAAAAACAAAAAACCAAACAAACAAAATAAAATGTTGCTCCAAATTATCGATGAATAATCGGAAACGAAATTTAGGATTTAAAAAATAAATAAATAAAGTGCGAAATTTGTCCTGCGGTCTCCTCTCGATTCACGGAAAATCCTAAAACGCGTCTTAAAAATTAATAACAATCTAAATGTGATAATATATTTGCTATAAACGAAAATTACGAAAAAAAAGGTAAACAACGATCTTTCCGCGCGATCGTTATCGAGAATATATTGAATGAAAAAAAAATTAATATTAACAATAACGACACTATTATTGATATTGATATAAATTAGTTTTAAAGTCGAACGAATCGAGCAATTTTAAAAACCCGGTGTGTCCTAATTACGTTTCGAACGACAGTCGACGACGAATTTTCACGAGAATCTTGATCTAATCCTGCCGAGACGACAATTACCGCGCTTCCTGTTCAAACGCACGTACACGCACCCTGAAAAACACCCTAAAAGAAAAGTGAGTAGAGAAAAAAGATGAGAAGCACGAGAACAAGTACAAAAGAGAAAAAAAACGACTCCGCAATATTTGCCAAACGAGAAGACAATTAATAACTGTTCCGAGATTTCTTCATTTTTGACGCTCAAATAAATTTTCTTCCTTCACATCTTTGCCAGATAATGTTTTAGAGTCGTGTCGTCCTGCTTTTGAAGAGAAACTGAAAACGAAATTGCTGCTCGTAGTAAACGATCGAGGTAAAAAAAAGAAAGAAAAATCATTTTTATTCGTGCCAGATTGAAAAAACGAAATCCTACTCCGCACATTTACCATAAATATTATTATAAATACATTATATATTATTATTAAATTAAATATATATATATATATTGAAGTATATAGATATAAGTATGGGTGTAAATTTGCAAGATCGTTTATTTAAATTTTTCGAACCTTTTTCTCTCTCCTAAAAAAAATGCAGTTAAATGATTATGCATAAATGCAAAATTTCAGTGAAATCCTGTGTCGAGTGTTCTCGTTTCGACAGCATCGGTATAAAAATAACATTGTAAAACGAGTAGTTTAAAAAAAACATTAATAATCGTGATAACGAGACGAGGCTGAATTATGTAAAGTTTTTTCGATTTTTCCGGTCAATTGATTCGTTCGTTATCGCAACTGTGATCGCGAATGCATGCACACGCTTCTTCCTGAGTATACGAAAGAAAAAAAACAAGTATAACGAATGCGGATAATAAGAATAAGTTAAATAAATTGTCGTCGCCATTGTGATTTAAGGTACCTCTTGTCGGATCGTTTGCGAATTAAAATTGAACGAACGCGGATTCTCCGGCGAGTCTCACAGAAATCGATCAATATTTTATTGTCCTCCATCTTGCAGATAATTAAATGAATCTGATTACAAGCTCGAGAACAAATTTTGTCCCGACATTTGCTTTTTGTTTCTAAATCCGAAATCGTGATATTTCAATCACTGCAAATTTTCATTTATAGCGAGCTCGACGGTTGAGGATCCGGCGTTGTGAATATATAATATAAATAAATAAAAATATGAGAATAGCATATATATTCTTCACAGGAAAAAGACACATTCCACCCCGTTTGTAAGGGCCAAAGTCACCATTCGAGTTTGGTCGTAACGATTTGAAGGTAATAAAAATTTCATTGAAATAAATCGATCTTCCTCCGCTCATTTTCTACACCAGTAAAAAAACAATTTTTTTCACCCGGGCAGCAACCGGAAAAATAATGATATCAGCGGTTGCTCTCAACAAGACGAAATTAACGATTTGTCGGAGTTTGGCGAAGCGTGCGATTCGTTGAGGTCAATTTATTTTTCATCAAATCGCTTTTTTAACTATAATTAATCATGAGATAAACATTTACTATTTTATACCAGAAATCAATAAAAATTCAATATCACCAGTACTTTTTTGCATCTTCAGTTGCAAATTTTTTAAATATTTGTAATTACGTGTATTTTTTAAAAATATTCTGAGAGAAATCTTGATATCAGATTTTACTATATTAAGTGACAACTATATTCCAATTATTTTAGATTTAAATATAAAATTATTATTGTAAAATTAAATATATTTAAGACATACTTATAGTAAGATCCACCACACTTTTCTCTTACTGTTTCAATTTATTAACGATGTAACAAAAGATTTTCCTTTATTGCAAATCCTTTTAATCAAAAAAAAAAAGTCAAAAGCACTTTTTTCCGGGTTCCTGCATGAAACAACATCGATTTTATTCATGGAGTTATCCGAATGGAAAAACAAATTGAAAATTGTTTATACACGTGCGAAATTTTCACGAATCGTACGTGTGTGAATAAGTCGAGAAAAAGTGGCGTGAAATGCAGGCTTGGAGCAGTAGGGACAGTCGTCGAAGCGTCAAGTCCGAAGGAGGGGAACGATCGAGACTCCAGGAGAGCGCCGGGATGATCGGCCAGCTGTACGGCTCTGTACCGATGTAAAGACGGAATTGAAGTGGTGGGGATTCGGAGTAGGGATACTTGTTGCTTCGGGTGGGAGTCGAACGCGAGTTGAAGTGAAAAGACGAGTGAGCGTGTAAAATAACGAGAGCGAGAGAGAAAGAGAGTGAGTGAGCAAGCGAGAAAGAGAGAGCCGGAATTGGAGACCGTGAAATATGAAAAAAGATGGAAGCAACAAAGAGAGCCGGAGCTGACGATGTTCTCGGGCGAAACTCGAAGCTCGTACCTCCGCTCGGTGCACGAAGCTAGGCAGTCCCGTCGAGGCGAGCCGCCGAGGATTATCTTATCGTCGTAAAAATAGCTCCGCAGGAAAACAAAATGAGAGCCGAATGCGCGAGCGGAATGTCCCTTTCAAAAGAATACTTAAAAAATAATCAAAACGGCGAAAAATCGTTTTTAACGCCGCTGTGAAATAATTAAGGTGCGACTCCATCGACGTCCGTGACTGATGGGCGAAAGGCAGCCTCGGAATACTTCTTTTTTTTTATATATGGTGAAAATAAAATAAATATTGTGTTTACCGCGATGAATGTTTTTCTCGTTGGAGCATTTTTCGTGCCGATTTCATCCTGTTTTCGAAACGAGTTGGTGACCGACAGGCTGGCGGGGATTTGTTTGTGATCGCGGCGCGAAAAAGAAAGTTGGCTCGATGATGGCTGGAATAACGATCGGTGACAACGTACCAGTGCCATCGATGCCAGGCCGACGAGACCAGGTGGGTTCCTGACCCATGACGTCTCACCAGCCAACGAACGAACCTAACAAAAGTCTCAGCTGGTTTCCCTCTTCTTATACTATTTTTTCATCATTCGCGTGTGTCATCGATCTTCAATCACCGATTCGTATTCAGGAGTTACTCCAAATTTCGGAGTCACGTGAAATTCTTCGAAGAACAAACTACAATAATCACATCCGTTCAGGACGAGTGAGTCACTGCTTTATCGTTTTGTTCTCATTAATAAAACATTAGACGGGTCCCCGCATGAGAAATATTTTTCCAGCGAAAACAAACAACCGAATTAACTATATATTCTTTACCCTGCTTCCAAAAAGTTTTTAAAAAATTTGATTGTCTTCGAAAATTTCATGCCAAAAATATTTTCAAAGAATTGTTTTTATATCGTTTAATAAAAATCAGACGATTACTACAAAAGATTGTTTGATAAAAAAACAACACAATTATTTACTCCCTGCCGAATTAAAAAAATAAACTCCTAGATATATATTTTTCATACAAATTTTATTTTTATAATTAAATAAAAATTTTATTTAAAGTAGTTATTAAAAAATGGTTTTTGCATGGTTTATTCTACGCAATAGAATGTTCTCTGGCATAATGTAAGTGTAATTATTACGCGTACTTCGAACGGGAAAAATCGTGCATGAAAGAAAGCATCGCGTTTTTATCGGAAAATTGATAAGGCGAGTGAACCAACGCGCTGCGAGCCTAATCGCTCTCGTTTCCCCGAGAACCGTTACGGTGACGAGACGCACGCGTAGATAGGAACAAGGATTTTTTTTTCCTTTGACCGGAGTCACGATTCTTTCGCTGTCTCCGGTGTCGCGGAGAAGTGATTCACACACCGACTGGACCAACGAGTCGCGATTGAACCGCGTCATTCCTCCGAGGCTACGTGTGTTGCGCTTCTTGTTCGGTTTCTGAGTATTTTATATCGTTGAAAAAAAAATGCGAACAAAGACAAATATACAGAGAGAATTCGCTGAGAATGAGATTTGCCGGTGGGCAGGAACATAAACGATACGTAGAAATTTCTTTTTTCATATAGCGACCCGATCGATGTCGAAAAAATAAACTATTTATATGAAATTATCAATATTAAAACAAAAAACTTTGAATTTATGATGTTTCTTAGTGAAACAATTTCTTTTCGCTTTTTATTGTAATTCTGAACAAATTTTTATTTATCTTTTATGTAAATTGAAAAGAAGTTGGAGTTCGACTGATGAAAAATTTATCGTAGACAGTATACTAATTATTTCGAGATTTAAAATTCTGATCATTTCGTCAATTCTTATCGAAGTCGTGATTCTACGTTAAAAATTGTGATTTATCTATAGAAATATGTCATTCAATGATTTCACTCTATTTTTCACGGTAAAGAAAAACTTTTTGAGGAACCGTCGGGGTAAAAGTATCAAAAAATTCATTCGTCGTGAAAAAAAATTTGAGTTAGCTCACACGATGTTCCCACCAATTGTGAAATGAGGGAAAAAATGCTGACGAGAAATAAGTATAGAGAGTAGAAATGGAATATAACGGAAAAGTGGACAAGAGGGGATTTAATTTCAGCTGATTGAGGGGGAAAAAGGTGCGAGAGAGCGCGATGGAAGCGGTGAAGCCGATCCCGAAGCCTCGTTCATTGATCCGAGACCGGCCGGTGCCGGCGCCGCGATCGAACCTGCATCCGCCATCGATGATGAAGATCGAGGAATCGGAGCGATCGGTATCCCCGGGAGGAGACTCGGTAAAGTCGGGTGGGGACGAGCAGAAATCGTCGAACAGCAGCTCGTCCGGGGAGACGCGGCAGAGTACGGAATTTTTCAAGAACCTGGGGACGAGCTCGAGGCAGTTGAAGGACGAGATTTCGGAGAGGATGACGGTGAAGGGAAAGGCCGTGATCTCGAGTACGCGAAACGCGAGCATCCGGCTGGAGAGGTCGGTCAAAAGTTTGCTGACGAGGAGGCTGACTTCGGCGAACAGCGACGAGGGCCACGAGTCTCACGACGCGGCGAGGGCGGAAAAGGAGGAAGAGCGGTGCGTCTCGATGCCCGTGTACAACGACATATTTAGCAAGCTTTCGTTCTACAGCCCGCTGGAGAGCAATCTGAAGAGCGTCAGGAACGAGGAAGACTTGTCATCGACGGGCGTCCGACACAGCCCGCCGCCACCGGTCTATCCGCCGCCTCCGCTTCCCGACGAGTCTATTTACGACGAGCTCCAATCTGTAACTTCCGGTCACAGTTCGCGATACGACACCCTGAGCTCCGCCAGCATGTCGGCGGAGGAGCGAGCCCTGTTCGAGCGCGACTTTCCCGACGCGGATACTTTCGATCGTTTGAATAATTTCAGCCGAGACCGGCGCGAGAGCGATTCGTCGCACTCGAGCGAGCCGACGGCCTCGTCGCCGAATCAGAGGCAGGATAGCTTCCGGAAGGAAGAGCTGGCGAACAGGAAGTTGCTCAGATCCGACTCGTGGACGTTCTACGATTCGATCGCCGGGGCGAGGTCCGAGCGAGGCAGCGTCGTCGACGAATTTGATCGGATTTCGATCCTGGAGGAGGAAGAGCCACCGATCAAGGAGAGAATCTCATTCACCTCGAACGCCAGTCAAGTATCGCTTCAGAATTCACTCTACGAGAATTGGCTGCCGCGCGGGATCAGCGCGGACGAGAGCAGCGTGACCGACGACAGGAACGAGCTCGAGAAAAAGCAGAGCAAGTCCCTGCTCATCGAGTTCGACCCGTTCGCCAAAACCGAGGAGAACGTTTACAGCAACTACGAGAACAACGATCTCATGCTCCTGGAGACGCTCCTGGCGAACAGCGAGTCCCCGAGCAGCGGCCGGAGCGTCGCCGATCTTCGGGAAGTCGAGGACGAGGAGAACGAGGAGGAGGAAGAGCCCGACCGGGAGGAGGAGGAAGGAACCTCGCCGGAAGTGACGGAAGGGAGGTCCGGGACACCGTCGCGACGACCGCCCTTGCCGCCGAAGCGGTTCGACTCGCTCCCGAAGAACGAGTACGACGAGGTCGAGATGGTCGAAGCCCTCGAAAAATCGGTAAGCTCGAAGAGTCCCGCGCTCCTGCCGAAGCTGGCGCACCTCGCGAGGAGAAAGCAGCCGGCGGTGCCGCCGAGAAAAAATTCTTCCGGCGTCCCTCCGGACGGTAAAAAAATAGCGAAAGCTCAGAAGAGCGTCCCGAGTGCGGAGGAGAACGCCCAGGGCACGAAAGTCGAGGAACGCCGGACGAGTAGCGTCATGCAGAGGCTCAAAAAACTCCGCCACGACTCGACCGCCCACGTCAAGCCGAACGTCATTAGTTTCATGAAGAATTCCAAATTGCTGTCGAGAAATCGCGACGCGAACAGCGAAGGGGCCAAAAAACGATCGAGCAACAAGGACACCGTCGAGAGACCGAAATTCGAGGACATTTTGAACCCCGCCATGCATCGGGGCGTCGTTTACAGATCCGGCGTCGGAATCGAGAGAGCCAGGGACCTCGTCATGCGGGCCGCCGTTCTCGCCGACCAAAAAATATCTTTTTACACCGACAAGGGCATGTCCACTCTCAAGGAAGTCGTCAATCTCGAAACCATAACGAGCGTTCACTTACTTCAAGACGAAAAGTGAGTTTTTTACTTACTCAATAAAACTATATTATTGTTATATCAATTATTTCCTTTATATAAATCTATACATTTTTCGCCTTATTGTATATATAAACGAAAAAAAAACACATTTTTCGTTCACTATGCAGAAAATGAGTTTCAGATCTTAAACATTAATTTGCACTCACTCATCGATCATTCGAGACATTCGGGACATTCGATCGATCAAAAATTTCCGATTTATTCTCGTAAATTATATTTTCCCGATAAAAAAGTGTTCTCCGATTTATTTATGACCGTTTTAAATAGCATTAACATTCCTCAGTGTCTGAATTATCGACGAGCAATTATTTGAAGAAATTATGATTCAGCTTTGATTTGTTTTTAGAATGGTCGAGGGCGAGACTGTCCACTGCATCGCGGTCAGCTGCGAGGGCAGACCCGCCGTCCACGTTTTTTACGCCAAGGGAATAACCGAGCGTCGAATTTGGGCTCAGAGAATAATCGAGGCTCTGACATCGGTATTCCCAACAAAATACACCGCGGAATTGACGAGAGTTGGCTGGGCTTACGTGAAAGTAAGCAGAAAGAAAAATTATTTCGTATTTTTCCATTTGCTCGCAATCTCACTATACTTTTGTAACGCGCTCAATTATTGCGACGTTTCGAACTAGGCCAACGAGCGCACGTCAGCCAGAAACTGTAAACGTTGTATTTTAACGAGTCTCTGAATTATTTGTGAATGACAAACTAAAAATATAAATAAATAAAAACAATATATATCATGAACAATATATTTTATTTTTCGATCGAAGGAAGGAGTGACCGGTGCCTGGTTTCCGGCTTGGGTGTTGCTTCAGCAACGATCTCTAGTTTACACAAAATCTCTGGAGCTCGTCGAACTCGAGCATGTGGATCTGCGAAAAGCCCGCTGTATTTGTGAGTCGCACTAAATTAAACTATATCCAATAAAGTATATCATCGAGATTATTCACGAGTCAAATGATTCGACAAATTTTTTAATCGCTCCCCAATTCGTCCAATAAAACTCTACCGAGATAGTCGACGAAGACACTCGAGAAAGAGTTTTCTATCTGTTTTTTATCTTTCATTGCACAGTTGGTTTCACGTGAATCATACACGACGTAACTGAGCCGAGGCTTTATTATATACAATCTTTCGAATGATACGGCTCGTGTACATGCGAAGTTTCGCAATCCTTGTGTGCTTCTCGTTTTATAAGAGTCAAACGATGCTCAGAGCCTCTGCTCGATGAAACTGTTGATATAAATAAAATGCACTCGATGCATCTTGGTGCACGTTTTATTTAGGATTTTTTTTTCCTTTTTTTGGGGTGAATTACTCGTAAGGATATTTTTTTTAATTTTTTATTTGATTTTTTTGGCTCTAGTTTTGGGTGAACAAGAGGGTCCGGGAAAAGGAAATGTGCCTGTGGTCGTTGTTGATGCCGGTGGCAGCGGTGCTATTCACGTCGCTGCTCCGGGAACGAGAGAAGCATCCGCGTGGCGTCACGCTCTTCACCAAGCGGCGACCAGCTGCGGCCCGGGCTTGGATCAACAACAATTGACTCAGGAAAATGTTCCCGTTGTTCTCGACAAGTGCATCAATTTTATTTACGCTCACGGTTCGTTGCTCATTTTTTTCCTCTCCGTTCAAAATTCGGCGAATATCGAACAATTGATGATTTTTTTATAAAAATCTTTTTTTCTATCCTGTAAGACAAAATTCATGTTTATTTAAATTTTTTTTCTATTCTTCTCCATTTTTCTATAAAATTCTACAAAGTCTTACATGAAGAAATTAATAATTTTGAAAAATATTAATTAATATGTTTTTATCTGTGACATTTAAAAATTAAGAAGATAAAAATCAATTTGGATAAGACAAAACTAAGTCTGGCGAAAAGTTGTTCGTGATGAAAAGATTGTTTTTCCACTTTTCAGGAATAATGTCCGAAGGAATTTATCGACGCAGCGGATCGAGCAGCGCGGTGGCCAGGCTTTTGGAAGCTTTTAGGCGCGACGCCTGGGCGACTCAAATAACGAGACGATCTTATTCCGAGCATGACGTTGCCACTGTGTTGAGAAGATTTTTACGAGATCTGCCAGATCCTCTCTTGCCATCGACGATACACGATTCACTCTGCAGAGCAACAGGTTAAATTTATTTCATATTAATTTTTTCAAAAAACTTCTATACTCGTTTCACTATTTTTTCCCTTCCAATCGATTAATCGCATTCTAAAGATCTTCAAGAAAATTGTCGAATTTATTCTATCATGATTTCATTTTTATTAAAAGATAAAGCGCATTTAAGCGCATCGTCATTTTTAATATAAATTCTTAATTTGAAGGCAACAAAAATTAGATTATTATTTTATAATTATAAAAAAATGTCTAAAAAGAGGTTGAAATTGAAATTTTTGTTCAATGCTCAATTTGAAAGTGTTGAGAGAGTAAAAACTTGTGCTCGATAAAAATTAATCACTAATTGACGCGATCAAAAGACCGTTAAGTTTTCTTCTTGGCTCGGTTGTGTGGAATTGCTTCCCGGTATCAAACTTTAGCGCGGTCGCTGCGCAATTATCGCCAAGGCGACGGCTTGTTTCCGAGCAGTCTCGAGAGCCCGAAGAGGCGCGCGATGTGGAGTTTCGCATCGAATCGTCCGTGATCCCGAGTGCAAGCCTCGTCCGAGTCGATTGATCGAATTTCCTAAGTTAATGAATGCCCAGTTCTGTTTAAAAATCAAGCTTATTCGAATGACACTCGATTATTGCTCATTCCCATTCTCATCAAATTCTTATTATCTTCGTTTTATTCCTAACGAGCTGATAATTTTTTTCGATCTGGAGGCTCAAGAGAACGAGAGCTCGCAATTGCATTCATCCCACTCGGAGCGATGCATCGCGATCTCACCAATGCACACGAAGCGAGGTCAATGGCCACGCGCTCATTCTCCGGGTCATATATAAACCATGCGCCTCTGTATTTATATAATAAACTGTGTTTACGTTGTCCATTCGATATTCTCGGACTCACGTTCCTGTTCTGCATCAGCGATCTTTGAAAATGGATCCAAAAATGTCTTTAAATCAATCTGAAAAATTCAACAAATATTATCCAATGAAGATACTCTTTTTCAAGAGCTGGTACCATTTTTAAATAATTGAGATGTCATGTTGCTTCTTGCATTATTCGTCTTGAAAAAACGTCCAAGAGTCACAAATTAAATCAAAGTGCTTATTCTACGGGATATTTTTTAAAGTAATAAATTTTTTAACTCAATTTTCAGATATAAAAAATGACGATGAGAGAGCGACGACGTACAGAAATCTTTTGTCGAATCTCGAGATCGTTTCAGCCGCGACTCTGCGCCGAATTCTCGCCCATCTCCACTGCTTGAGCCAGCAGAGCTCTCGAAATCTGATGACGGTTGAAAATATATCGGCTGTTTGGGGCCCGACGTTGATGCACGCCGGAGAAAAAAGCGCCGAGGATTGGAACCGTTCCGAGACCAAAGTTGTCGGTGATCTCATAAAACTCTATCCGAAACTGTACCAATTGTCCGCTGCCGATTTGGCAAAGGAGGCCAAAATTTTGGAGATTCTCGAGAAACATCACGTCTCGAACAGCGGACCGCGCGGCGCCCCTTCCGGCGATCTCAAAATTTGGATTTATTTGTTCTCGAAGGACGGTGAATGCGTCAACGTTACGGTAAAACACTTTTATTAGTCATTTTTATTCAATTTTATAATGAAAAATATTTAAAATTCAAAAATTTTGATATTTAAAAAAATGTAATATATATTCTTTAAATCATTGAAAATAAATGTAGCTTAAAGGCCCTTTCATCATACAAGATTGAAACAAAGAGAAACAATTTTCTCTTCGTAGACAAGTTCCCAGAAAATGCAATTTATCATTTTTTGTATTTTAATATTAAAAGAATTAATAATTCGAAAATTTTGACATTTTTAAAAGTTTCATATATACTCAAAATCATTGAAAATAAATGTATAGCTTAAAGATTCTTAAATCACAAAATGAAATAAAGGGAAACGTTTTATTCTTCTCGTATAGATTGGACCCCAGAAAAGCGCCTCAGACGTTTGTCAAGAATTGTCGGAAAGAGCGAAATTTCCGGCCCACGAGCTGTGCTTGGAAGAATTCACTCTCGGCGGCGCTCTGACGAGGCCTCTCCATCACAGCGAAAAAGTTCTCGAGACGGTTGCACGATGGGGATATTGGGATCCGGATGACAGAAAGGACAATATCCTCATTCTAAAGAAAGACATCGTCTACAGAGACATAGCGCCTCAGGTAATGAAAAACTCGTTAATTAATGACTCAATTAAAATTCATCTCGAATTTCTCTTTGATTTAATTATACACACGACGCGGGAATAACGTGTGAAAATGAGAAGAGTTCACGGTCGCGCTCGCATGTTTTCATTTTTTTTTCATTCTCGTATGCACGAGTGCAAGAATCGAGGGTGAAATATTCCCAGGGAGTACCCCAGGGGAATGGTAAACACTCGTAACCGGGTAACCAGTATGGATCGGATTGCGTGAGTCAGTGCGAAAGAAATTTCTCGCGCAAACACAATAAAGCTACGGGCAACTTTGTCCTGATCGCGCCACATCATTTTTTCTTTTCAATCGTCAAATCCGAATATGGCAACAAAAAGAAATTCGCAATCATTAAAAAACATTTTTCCTGGAAAAAATGTAGAATAATTTCCAATTGATTCGTTTAAACTCGGAGTGAACTCTGGTCGATTTTACGCGGAGTTTCTTGTGTTAAGTGCGTATAATACAGTTATTATGTGTGTACACAGACTCGGCATAAACCGAAAACAGGATGTAGTCTAATTGGACTTGACCGTGTATTCGCGAGCCTCCCTACGCCGTCAATTTTGTCACTATGTAATTGCGATTAGTCTTTTTCTCTCTCGGAAAAAAAAGAGTGTCGGACTAGAACGAGTTGATTCGTCGTGATTATTGTTCGTTTTCTGTCACGTATTTTTCGACTGTCGAAAAATAGATCGTAAAAAACGTCGAAAAAAGTACTAATTCGTGTTTTTCTTTCAGGTAAAACCTCCAATGACGATTTCCGGTGAACTCAAGTTCGCTGACACCAGGACAAAGAGCTTCAAAAGTTACCTCTTCGAATTCAGCCAGGCCAAACTCTGCTGCTACAAGGACAAGGCCTGCTCTGTTAAATTGCACGAGTGGAGGATCGAGGACATTGTCTGGTATTTGGGACACGATCCAAAAAGAAATCCTCAAATGGGGTAAATTTTTCAATCATTTTTCATATAAAAAGATTGTTAAATACTTTAACATTTTTTAATTTTTATATTTTTTCAGATGGTCCATTACTTTTATCATCAAAAATAAAAAACCAACGAGGTATACGTTGTTTTAATTTTCACTAAATTCGACTTTTATTTTGCGTTGGAATAAATTTATTGATTTTATTGATATTCCGATAGATGCAAAGAGAGTCCATTCATCGGATACACATTGGCAGGAGCCTCTGTTGTCGATCAATACAAGTGGCTGGCCGCTATGATTTTCGGTGAATACCAAATGAACCTGCGACCGCTCGCCGTCAATCTCATGGACCCATGAAATACGTGAAAGCCAAATATTCACGTAAAAATTTAATTCAAACGTGACTGTGAACGACTTTCGAGTGATTCCATTAATTTTAAACAGGAGAGTATTGCTTTTTTTATTTTTTAACGACGAAGGTACGGAGTCCTCATATTTTTATAAGCGAAGAGAGAAGAATTTTTAATGTTTCCGAAGAAACATTTATTATACGTACAATTTTAGATAAATATAAGTGACCTATCGAGTCTAGCTTGACGTTAATAAAACGTCGGGCTTCGACTATTTGTTAAAATCTAATAAAATTACGAATTATCTAAGTATTCCCTGTGCTCGACGTCGATGTATGAGAATTTTCACTGTTTCCCATACTTTCTATATTTTCTCTTTTCGTTGATCGAAATTTCCTCCTGTCCTTCTCTATAAGAACTAATGAGCATTCGGGCGCACTTATACATGTAATTATCGCTCGTAACAGGTACATAAAACGTACTTCGAACATTCTCGCATCCACAATATTTCTCAATGCAAATCCTGGTGGTAAAATCGAGAAAAAAAAAACACAAATCGACGTGATCGAATCCCCGAAATCGTTAATTCTACGAATACTGACAATGAGACGGTTTTTATTGTACTAGAAAAGAATCGAGACGACATCGAGACTAATTTTTATTCTTTGAGATAAATAAGAATGAAGCAAGGATCATCGTCTGCCAAGTTTGGGATTGTAAATTGGTCTCGAGGTAAGGGGATTCGAGTTTGTCGAATTTGTGCGGACTTGGATGTATTTTGGTCGCTTGTCCCGCGTGTTCCAATGCAAGTAACAATAAATTCCTGAGACGGTGAATCCAAGCGCGTTGCAAGCCGCCGATAGGATCAAAATAATCATCAAAACGCCCTCGACTTCGGGACAATTCAGGTCCAGATACTTGAGCACCGGCTCCGAAGGGCTCGCGAGCTCGGATCGCGGACGACAGGCGCACGTCGCGTTTTTTACTCGTGGCGGCGTGCACTCCAATCCGTTGAGCCTGACGAGGTGAAACACCGCCGCTGCACAGGCCAGCAGACACGTCACTGTCGATGCAACCGCCAAAAAATTGCTTACGATCTGAAATATTTCGATATAAAAATAATTTATAAATGAAAAAAAAACGTTTTTATCTGATTTACGAGAGAGTTTTTAAAAATTTAATATACTTTTTTATTTTATAATTTGTATTTTCAATTATAGAGTGTTTAAATTGATTAAACTCATTAAATCATGAAAGACTAAGGAATGAACAAAAGTTCAAACTTTTAAATTTATATATTAGCAGAAAGTAGATTAGGACAGAATTTTATTCAGTAACAATTTATTTCGAACCTTAACGATGGTCAGACACATTCCTGGCCTCATCGCCGGGTATTCTTTTTTGAAACAGCACAACAGACCGACTCCGAAACTTCCGGAGAGTAGAAGCTAGAAACAAAACGAAAAAAAAAGAATTGAATTTTGGAATGTATTCCCAATAAATTCGTCACCAGAGATTCAAATGCGGAATATTTTACCGGCATTCCGCTCCAGTAAGGATTGTCCATGACCGGAAGATTCGGCGCCCACAGCAGGAGGAAAAATGCCACGGCCGTTACGGCGATTCCGAGAATCATTTGCATGGCCGCGAGAATACGAGACAATCGAGAATAACGAATGAGGGGTGGCTGGGACTTTCGTGGCACTGAAAAGCAAAAACAATTATTCATTAGTAATTAAATATTTCAAATGAAAAAATTAAATTTAAAACAAATTTAAAACGAATTGAATATCAGAAAGCGAAAAAAAATGACAAGAACATGATATTTCTACGCGAGAAAAAAAAAGAAAATTTCTCCCGTGAGGAAAAGCGGCGAAAGAATTTTATTCTTCGTGGGTCATTGATTCCGGAAGTGAGTGATAGCATAGATAAATGGGCACTCGATTATTATTGCGTGGAAAACGTTGAGGCGGGCTAGCATGGAAAAGGGAAAGAACGTGACGGCGATCGTTGCCTCCTTTCCCGATTAAAGTGAGCCGAGTGAAAAGCGCAAAGTTTCCAATCGCTCTGACAATGTGTGTACGCGCTCCCGAGAGAGAAAAACGACCGCGTGTGGAACAAACGCGGCCTCGCAGTCGCTCCGTAAATGGCAAACCTATATGGATTCCAAATGAATCGGGCACGTCCTTGCGCCTCTTATCGCAACACGTGGAGTTATAGACGTTTTTCTCCAGCTTGAAAAAAAAAAAATAAACTTCATCGTTGCGATATCCTCATAATCATGAAGCTGACTTTCTAGAACCATTCCTCTTTCCAATGCACTTCGCTCAGCCTTGGATTTTTCAATGTACCTGCAATTTCACTCTATTGATTTCTATTTCATTATGGATGTTTTTTTTTTAATTTTTCTTGATTTTTTTTTGAATTAGCAACATGTCGCAGATAGTGACAGGAAAAATGGCATGACCCCGATTCGTGGATAATTATGCGCGTGGACGTCGTAGCTAATGTACCATTGCGCAAGAACGTACACTTGCCTGTAAACATATATATAAATAGGGTATATTCATGGAGTTGTGTTTGTAAACGTATGAAATCGCACGGTACGCCTACCGTGAGTGCATTCTTATAAGTTCTGTCAGGTAATTCTCCTGTCTGCTGTTCCATCTCAGCAGGAATGTTCAACCTTTCATCGCTTCACGTTCGATTTTTAGAAAATTCTCTTTTTCCGGGAACTTATTGCTTTAAACAGATTGTAAATTCCAAATAGTCTATACAACGACTGTTAGGAAGTTAAAATTACAAAAAGATGAAAATTAAAAGATGTTAGCTTTATTCTATTGATTTTTCTCGTTTGAGATTTACTCCTGTTCATATTTTTCAGAAGAATTCAGTGGTGTTCAGTGAATTTATACTTATAAACATTTGATGACCCCATGTTTTTTTGTTGATATCATTAATTGTACCTGCCTGGGAATATTATATCAAAAATTTATATAATTCTCTAGTGTCTTAATTTATATGTTAATGTTATAGTTTGATTGAACATTCATGCTTCAGACACGAAGCAAAATTATATTGTGTGAATTTTTAATTTAAAAATTTATTTTTCTATTTAGTAACTTATCATTTCATTTTCTATCTAATTGTCACCTTTCCAAGCATATTTTCCAAATAAGGAATTCCTTCACAGCCTTCTTAATTTAAAAAATTTGAATATAATCACTTTGTCTGGAATCTAATGAAAAAAAGTTTTTAATCGATTGATTTGAATACTTTTTGAATCTTGTATACAGTTTTAAGCTGGTCGTATCCTAAGTTTGAAACTTTGGATAAATTAGACCATCTGGCCTAACGAAATGCTCGATGAATCCAAATTTTTTCCTTATACATTTTTTGAGTTCGGAATTGAATTGCAATTATAATATTCATGAGCACGTGGCACTTTTTCCGTATATCGTTTCTAAATTCATTAGCTATGACGGAGTTACCTCGCTAGACTCCGCGCACTCATCATTTTTTCCTCATTTAATTGCTGATTACACATTTTTTATTCCCCGTTATATTACTGGCTGCTATTAAAAAGTGATGTTAGGAAAAAAAAACAAAAATTGACACTTCAAAGAATAGCTCTTGCATTCTGTAAGTTCGACGATAAATATGGTGGCACTTTTTTTCATTTGGTTCATAAAACAAAGCGAAGAAATCTTGCAAGCGCAAAGAAAAATGAGGAGCGCACGTGCGCGCGATTCGCAACTTCAAAGCGATCTCAGTCGAGGCGTGAAAAGATTCTCCAAGAACGCAAAATTGTCTGTGACTACAAAGAATTTGAAAAAAAAAATGAATAAAAAAAGATGAGGCATGAATGAATCGTCGGGATGATTCATTCCGGTAAAGCGTTAAAATATTTTTTCCGGTTTCGTAGATCGTCTAGGCCATCGCCTAGACGATAGAATGTAAATTCAAGTTAATCTCGTTACGAATTTGTCGAGGGAGACACAATCAACTTGGAAAAAGAAACAAATTTTTTTCCTCCAAATTCTATATTTACCGATAAAAACAAATTTCAAACGCTTGAAAAAAATTGAAAAATATATGAACGTATAAAAATTAATTTTAAAAATGTATGATCGACAAGAAAAACAGTTGGTGGGAATTTTTTTCGGTTATTGGGGATATAGCTATTCCCGGAAATGCGTCGAGTGCAGCGGGTCACGATGAAAGAAGAAATTCTATAAATATATAGGACAGTAAAATCCGAGGCTGGGAGACACGATATTCGACGAGCTCGCACCGGCGAGTGGAAATAAAAGAAGGGATGGGCGCAGGGAGCTGAAAAGGGGCTCTCCGAAAGACTTGAGTTTCATCGTCGTGCGAAGCAAGCCGGAACAGAACTGGTTTACAAGCTCGATAGGAAAATGCTATAGTTTCCATCCAGCGTAAAAATAAAAGAATAAGGGCGAACGAGGGGAATTGCTGCGCGTGTTTCCGGTTCTCCAACTCCGTTTCCGGTCTCACAGGAGTCTTGATTTTTGACGAAACACTTGTAAAGACCAAGCCACTTCGTTTCTCGATTTTTTTTATAATATGCAAAAGTCTTACAAAAAAATGATTTTATTTTTAATAATTAAAGATATATATCGCGTATCGCGTGTGAAACTCGATCGATTCAGTCACCCGTTGCGAAAACTCCTTCGATTACTGTCGACTGAGGAACGGAAATCGTATCGGTGAGAGAAAAGAAAAAGTTGAACCTCGAAAAAAATGAGCGAATCTCTTCAAGACTCACCGTTTCCCGTACGATGCATAACGATCATTCTACTGTGTCTCAGGGAATTTCTCGTAGGCGTGTGTCTACCGGCGATTTGGGATGCAGCCAGATTAACGGGGACAGTGGTTGAGAGACAATTCGCCATCGAAGGTGCTCTCCCGAGTTCTTTGTTGTCTTTTTCCGAGCGCCCGATCCACCTTATATTGCCTATAGAAAGAGCTCCTGAAATTAAAAAACGTTTCACACTCCGGTACTCTAAGACACTATAATTTTTAATACATTTTTATACGAATAATCTGTCGTCCAAATAACACAAGAAATTTGAGAAAAAATATAACAAAAAACAAACATAAAATATTATAAAGTTCCTAAAATATTATATTCACGATGTTCATTAGAATATAATGATAAAAACGAATTCGAGCGAGGAAATAGAAAGGGTAATTATAATTAGCATCTAATTAGTGGCGAAGGTAATGAACCGCGACCCGTTGGGCGTCGTTCGCTCACCTGTGACTCTGGTATCCTGGATCTTTGAGACGTTGCCCACGCTAACCGCGCTGCTAACACGATTATTGTTGTTAGAAGCATTTACTGACGAATTCGCGGTCTCCTGTTTCTCGTTATCGCGTATCTGTTGGCTCAAATTTCCCTCGCTCATCGCGGACGTGATGCAAGGTGGCATTGCTCCGGTGTCCTAACGAAAATAGAATAAAAATTAAGTATTTTTCGTATATTATTAAATTAAAAAAAAATATAAGTGGAAACTTTTTGGTAATTTTTTGAAATTTTGATAAACGAAGAAGGATGTTCTTGTTTTTTAAGAACGTCTATCATGAATATTAATTAAAAGAAAAATGTAATTTTCGGGATCAAACGATTAGAAAATTTTCAACTAACAAAGTGCAAAAATACAAGATGGTATATAGAATACGATTCTGTATCTTTATTTTCAAAAAACAATTGTTTCGCATGAAAGTGGACCTTTGCAAAAACAAATTATAATAATGAAACATTTTGAAAATTTTCAATCGATTTCTATAAAGAGTTAACAAACTCGAAAGTTAATAAAATTTAGCATGAACTTGAAGAATTGACTTTTTATTATAGAATAGTCTCGGTCATACATTCTTAACCCTTTAAAAAATCGTGAACTTAAACTGAAATACATAATTTCTAAAGAGTTAATAAAGTTGCTAAGATTCAGTATGAAACTTGAAGAATTGACTTTTTAGTAGGATCATCTTGGTCATACATTCTTAAAAAAAATCGTAAAAAAATATTGAACTTGATTGAAAGACATCCTTACGTACCTTGAAGTTATCGTAGAAGCTGACCGGACGACTCCTACCGGCGGACTGAACGTCCTCGTCCTGTTGCATCGCGATTACTCCTCCGCCACCTTCTCCTGCAATTCTATCCGTGCACCTACTGTCCCCGGCGTCAGGCATGCGCGACTCTTTCGGCATGTACCCTCGTCCTTCCGTTTTCTCTTTATTCATGCTCAATTCTTATCTTCTCTGCTTCCTTTCCTCGATATACAATATTAAAACTTTTTTGCGCTCCTACTCGGCTCGCGAGCACGCAGGAACTCTCATGTGTGTAATTGCGTGATTATTCTCTGCGCACCATCGTCGGGAAAGAACATTTTCTCAGGCTCGAAAATCATTCAGAAAACAAAGTTAATTCGTTGATCATCGTACGTCGTTACAGTATATAAAGTAAAACGTGAAGAAATATAAATCATTAACTGTCCAGAATTTTAATTCACTTTTGACGATGAATTTATATTTTTTCTTTCTTGTAATTTTTGTTTCCTGTGCGTTTTTTTATAATTTGTCCTCGTCACGCGAAATCGAGAGGAAATCGTGCGTCCTCGCTCCGAGTTGAGCGAGCTCTCGCGTTTCAATCGCGAGCGTGATACAATTTATGTATTCGGGAAGTCGTGCTGGATTCGCGAAGAAGAAAGGGGAGAGATCCTCGGAGGAACAACACGTGTTCCAACCACGTGCCTCGTTCCCCGACGGTCACTCCTCGAGCTCCTTAAAAAAACGCAACGAGATGATTTCAAAAATTATTCCAGTCATTGATTGATTTTATCGATTACACTCTAATTTGCCACAACTTCCTGATGCAATTAACAAAAAAGTAGCTCTTGTTTTAATTGATATATACGAATCATTTCCATCAGTTTCAATAAAAAAAATCCGAACAAAAAGTATATTTAAAAACATAAATGTTGCCATTCATCATTCGATGAACACCATCGTAATTAAAATCAAGAAATTTTTTTTCAAATTTGCAACAAAGTTTCTCCGAGACTCGATATTCATCATAGTTTTTTGTGTTTTTTTTTTAATTCGCAGATCTAAAAGATGTAATAAAATGCAAATCGCGTTTCGAAATTCAGATTGATAGTCGATGTGCTCGGAAGAGGAAAAAAAAACGCGGACGTCTCCGCGATTCTCTCGCGACCTGTCCACCCACGAAGCGACAAGTTCGTTAAACCACTCGCAATGTAAATAGAACTGATTATGCACAAAGCTTGTCCATCTGTATAGGTACCTCTGTAAAATACATAGGAAACATAACGCCGGCGTTGATGGAGAAATTACTTATTTCCAGCGTGTGTAACTCGAACTTCGTGTACTCGCTCTTTCTCTCTTTGTCCTCGTCATTAACGAGGATGAAGCATATAGTTTTTTATCATCTCAGACCCGAAAACTTCTCATCCATTTTAACTATTTTAACTGTGAAGAAATGAACAATGAAAAAAAAACCGCGGAATACGAAAAAAAATTCAAAATAAGGACTAAGGCGTCTCAATTTTTCCATTGAAAATACAAATTTTGTTGGAATAATCATGTATATTTAGTTAGATTTTTAGTATGTTATTTTTATTGTAATTGATAAATGTAAATGATAAAATTACTGTCTATTGAATATATTGATGGTCATTCCAACAAATTTTTTTTCTCAGCGTTTGAATAAAAGTGAGAAAAAATCTGCGCACCTGTGGAAACTTCATTGGAGAGAAGAAATATTCGTTCACGGCATATCGGTGTAAAATCGTCGATAATTGTTCCGGATTTTTCGTTATTGTTAACTATTCGTGAGAAACGAGGTAAAAAATGGAATGGAGTGGCGTCACCGAAACGGCATACGCACACGGCGTCGCAGTGACAACTGAACGAGCTCCCGCGGTCTGTGTTCGAGCTCTCACCATCGGTATGACATCGCGTAGACCGACAGAGCGGGAGAAAGAGACGGAAATATCCCAGCATAGTATACGGCAGTCGTCCGCCTCTTTCCAAAGTTCTTCCCGTGCATTATGGCCGAGAGATTTCCCCGCCGGCACTCAGGGAACCTCAAACTTCGGCCCTGACGACAGGTGGGCGGCAGAGGCATCCGGCAGGTACACGTGCCTCGAAAATTCCTCTCTATATTCCGAAGCCCAAAAATACCTGAAGGAAAAAATACCGCATAATGCAGAAAAAAATCGTTTTTGCTCTTTATTTAAACAGAATTATTTAGATTCTTCAACGTTTTGACATCTGTCAAAATTTTGACGTCTTGTGGAAGGGGATAAAAATTTTCTCGATTTTATCGATTCAAACTGAGAACCGCTGAGTGGCCGGTTACTTTCACGGTGTTAACGCGATTCAAAACGTGAGCGCGTGAGCTACGAAGAAAATATTTAGTCCATCGGTGAATTGTGATATCGATGGTCGTGCTGGTAAATGGTAGTTCCAAAGTGTTTCCTTCCTTCTCACCGTGACGACGAGCGTTGAAGAAAAGCACTTCCGTCGTCCTTATCGCTTTTTGATAATTATATATACCATCGAAAATATATTTGTGCGTGTCCATTTTTACGAGGAGTCCGGTAAATCTGTTTTTTTCTGTCTCTTGGTCTCTTTGGAAATACTTGAGTCAATTTTTGCACATCTTTTTTTCTCGTCGAATCGAAAATAAATTCTCGACGTTATTCCACTCGTTGGGATTCCATCTCAAGGCTTTTTACTCTTTTTTTTTATCCAAAGTTTCTCACCTCGATAGGATTTACCAACGATCTAAAGCGTTCTCTTGGAATGGTTTGACCGCAGCGAATAACCGGTCTCCAACGAAATTACCGAGAAGACGAAGGAGCATCCCCCGCGGCTATTAAAATTGAAAAGATTCGTTTCCACAATTTCCATCAGAAAATAATTCCAGGACAATAATCTATTTTTAATGACAACATTACTTGAAAAATATCTTTCGTTCTGTAATTACATTTGTTTTCTCATCTTTTTTCGGTAACCGGAAGCGAGTTCAAATGAAAATGCGTCGTCGCGTCACACTCGCGTGTATGTACAATCGGAGATGCGCCTCTGCATCCTGATGCGTTTCCGCCGTTCCAAAAAGTCGAAGTAAACAAATTATTTCTCAAGTCAGCCTCATATGTTGCGCATAGGGGCTTGCCTTCGATGAGCTGGCACAGAGGAATTTTTAAGATGCGAACGCAAATTGACAGTTGCAGTGAGAGCGAGAGAGACACAGATCCAGAATCCCCGTGGATTGACTTTTCCTCGCATCCCCAGATCTGCCGTCTCGGTCCCTTTTTCAAGTATACGAATCTCAAAATATATAGTCAAGGAAAAAAAATCTCTAAAGGCTCACTAAAATTTTACGATTATTTGTATATAAACGTTTTAAATAAAAATTCGTTTAGGTGTGCTTAATTTATATTCATATATTCTCATGCGCAACAATACTTGTGATTTGAGTATATAGGCATTCAATATGTATTAATCGAATATACAATAGATATGTAGATGTTCTGTCCATATTTTGCCAGATGTCGGTTCGGAGTAGCGTTTCTAGACTAAGAGTGAACCTAGGTAATAGGAGAACATAGTATATACATTATAAAAGGAACTTCCTATGGTACATGTATTCACAAAATGTAGATATATACATGTATTATATACTAGCAGGTTACATAGTGGCTCGGGCGCTTCGCGCCCTTACTGTAATACAAAATCTGATTGAAATTCCAGTTTTTTTAGATTGTTTGATATGAGTTCTGGGATTGCGCTCCTAATAATTACCATTTCTGTTATCTACGGAAAAATGTATGGTGACAATATCAAGTCAATCCATAGTATAGTTTCCGAGTGGTTTGTGAACACAAATAAACGGAAACTAAGTGTTTATAAAAGATCTTCCCACAAGTTCTTCGGCGTGGACGTCAAAATTTGACCATCCCAATACCATCTCACTTTCCGACTTTTCCCATGGATTTTCGAAAAGTTTTTTGACATACAAACATAAAAACCTTCTCCTGAAATATAAAAATCTTTTGACATAAAAACCTTCTCCTGAAAATAACGAACAAAATAAATAAAAAATTAGTCAAATCAGTAGAGTCGTTCTCAAGTGATGCTCCGTCATACATGTGGCAATTTTAATTTATTTTTATATATATACAAAAATATTATAAATATTGAGTAAATATATAGATATAATATACAGATAATAAAGTAAATATACAGATATACAGATAATAAAGTAAATATGCAGATATACAGATTGTATCAATAAAAGTATATAGATTTACTGTCCGTATTTTGTCAGAAATCTTTGGTTTATAGTCGCGTTTCGGGACCGAAAGTGAACCGTGGTAATAGGCGAACATGAATCATAAGAAGGTGGTACATGACCAACGAACAGATATAGATATAATCGCATCTTAATTAATAAATATAGATATATTATGTATTATAGAATAACTTTGCCATATAGAAAATCAGTTTATGAGTCGAGTTTCGGGACCGAAGGTGAACCGTGGTAACAGGCGAATATGAGTTATAAGGAGCTTACGCCTGGTACACGACTAACGAATAGATATAGATATAATCGTACGCGATGAATAAATATAGATATAATTACTATTTCGCAAATATATATATAGGTATATTCAAGCTGTATTAATCAATTGTATGTACATAATTGTCTGTACTCGCCATTAGAAATACCAGTTTGAGAGTCGCGTTTCGAGACCAAAGGTGAACCGTGGTAATAGGCGAATATGAGTCGTAAGGAGCTCGCGCCTGGTACATGACATGAATAAATATATAGATATATTCAAGCTGTATATCAGTTTGAGAGTCGCGTTTCGGGACCAAAGGGGAGCTGTGGTAATAGGCGAATATGAATTATAAGGAGCTCGCGCCTGATACATGACCAACGAATATATATAGATATAATAATTATTGGACGAATATATAGGTATATTCAACCGGTAATCAGTTGAGAGTCGCGTTTTGGGGACCAAAGGTGAATCGTGGTATTAGGCGAATATGAATCATAAGGAGCTTGCGCCTGGTACATGACCAACGAATAGATATAGATATAATAGTACGTCGATGAATAAATATAGATATAATTATTATTGGACAAATATATAGATATACTTAAACTGTATATTAGTTTAAGAGTCGCGTTTCGGGACCAAAAATGAATCGTGGTAATAGGGGAATATGAGTCATAAGGAGCTCGCGCCTGGTATATGACTAACTAATAAATATAGATATAGTCGTACGCCGATAAATAAATATAGATATAATTATTATTGGACAAATATATAGGTATAATCAAGCTGTATTAATCAACTATGTGCCTCTCCATTAGAAATATCCATTTAGGAGTCGCGTTTCGGGACTGAAGATAGCAGGAGAGCATAAGTTAAGAAGAGCTTGCGCCTGATACCTGATATATACAGATATACCTGTCTATTGAGTAAAATATATAGGTATACAAGTTGTATTAAGTCTTATATATAGATACATTGTTTATATTTTGTCAGAATTCACCGATTTAGAGTCGCGTTTCGGGACCGAAAGTGAACCTTGGTAACAGGCAAACATGAATTATAAAGAGCTCACGATACTGTGGCGCGGCCCAACGCGGTAATTGCTCGTACCTTGTCGGAATTACCGGCTTAGAGTTGCGTTTCTGGACAAACAACGAACTTTTGTAACAGAAAAACATGAATAGCGAGGAGGTCGCGCCTGGTAGCGTTTTATATATAGATATAGCAGGTGCCGTGGTTGGAAGATTGGTATGGCATCTTTCGGAAATTTTTCGAATCCCTCTGAAACCGTTTGTAACGCTACCCTTCGGGTTTAGCTAGGTAACAAGTACATGTGAGTTGTTCATAAATTTTTTCAGCAAATAATTTTTCCCTTATTCATGACAATTTACGTTGTTTTTATTGATGAACATAATTCTTATAGTCAATTTTTTTTTTATTAGAAAAACACAAAAATGGCGGCAGAAATAGAAAAGCGACCGGTGTCTTGTGGGTTGGATTTCAGTGCTACTCCAGATCTCAATGAGTGTTTAACCAAAGCTCATGAAATGAAGCAAGTTTAACAAAAAATTTTATATAAGACATGTACAACGTACTATTTTATAACTGTCAAGTTGAACTTTATTTTCTGCAGATTTGAGTTTGTATGTGTTCCTTTGGTTCATCCGTTGTTCAAGCGAGAGTTTATCTCTGGAAAAGCCAAAAACAGGCCCGGACCATTCACCCGTCCCGATATAATACTGAATGGCACAGGTATTCAATAATAAATAAAATGAAATCAATGATGAGTGATCGACAGTACATAATAATGCGTATTCTCTTTCAGATTGGAATAGTCTGGTGGTCGCTAAATTGTCGCCTTACATTGATGTAGATTCTCCAGTTCCTTCTGTTAGAATCAATAGCGAACAGACGTTGTGTCAAGAACTAGCTCTGGCTTCACACCTCAATATACCTGCAATCACTTTTAAATTAGAAGGAAACATAAGTGAGAACGTCAACCTAGCTAGGCTTATCAATGACAAAATGAGCACTACTTCATTTCAAGTATATACATTTTTTTAATAAATAATTCATGAGAAAATTGAAAATTATCATGTTAATTATATTGTGAAAAGGTTTGGGTTCAAGTTCCTATGGAAAATCCTGCCAAGCAAGCTTCAAGCTACCGGGGTATGAATGATGCTGATTTTGAAAGTCCCTGGGAATGGTGGAACTCATTCCGATCTCTCTGTGATTTCAATAAAAAATTGGGAGTTGCTCTGGTAGTCAGTCACGATCTTCCTGATCCTGAAGAGATTGACAGATGGCTGGGTGAGCCTGTGAAATGCTTGATCCTGCCTACAACTATATCCATCACGAACAGAAAGGGATATCCAGTTATGAGCAAGGCTCATCAACATTTGATCAGAAAGTTTGCTTCACTCGAAATTCAATTTATACTGACAGGAGCTAATCGATATAAAAGTATGGAATACTATTATCGCTACCTCAATCATGTGTGGCAGGTAATAATTGAAGACATAAATTATTATAATTCGTAAATGAAATGCTTGTAGATTATTGAACTATTTGATTGATAATTTGAATGTATCCCCAGAATAGTAACACAGGCGGACCAATTGAATCTTTCGCGAAAGGATACGAGGATTATCTCCAGTGTCCTCTGCAGCCTCTGATGGACAACCTTGAATCTCAAACTTACGAGGTTTTCGAAAAAGATCCCACGAAATATACACAGTACAAATATGCTATTTTAAAAGCAATTACTGTTATTATGCGACGAGCAGACGTGGCAAATCGACCTATGTACGTACAACTGTCAGAAAAATTGTTCCTCTTCGGTTTTCGATTCTTCAATAGTATAAAATACTTTTCAGAATCATAATGATCGTCGGAGCTGGACGAGGACCTTTGGTTCACGCTGCACTCCGTGCTTCTGAGATGGCAAGAAAAGAAATCCGAGTTTACGCCGTAGAAAAAAATCCTAACGCCGTACTCACGTAATGTTATATTAAAATATAAAATAGACAGAACGCATGTAATCAGATTCGTAAATGATTAATTTTTTTAAATTCAGGCTAGAAACGTTGAAGCACGAAACGTGGGGAAACGAGGTGATCGTCGTATCGAGCGATATGAGACAGTGGGACGCGCCAGAAAAAGCGGATATTCTCGTTTCCGAGCTTTTAGGATCTTTTGGCGATAATGAATTGTCTCCCGAGTGTCTCGACGGTGTCCAACGCTTTCTCAAAGGTGAAATATTCTGTTTTTTATGTAATCCACTCTCAGAATTATAACTCATTGAATTATTAGATAACGGTGTAAGCATACCGAGCTCTTACTCGTCTTACATAAGTCCCATACAATCCTCGAAACTGTACAACGAGGTGAGACAGTGCAAAGACAAGGAAAAAAATAGCGTCGCTCATTTCGAAACACCGTATGTTGTTCATCTTCAAAATAAGTACATCATTGCGGAACCTGAAAGATTGTTCACGTTCAAACACCCGAATCGCGGTACGTAAAAAAATTGGATAAATCATTTAAATGAATTTATGTCTAATTATATGACGATTGTTTAACGTACATCATTTTTTAGATCAAGTTATCGACAATACTAGATTTGAAACCAAAAAATTTAGTATCAAACAAAACAGCGTTTTGCATGGATTTTCTGGATACTTTGACGCCACGTTGTTTGATAATATAGAATTGAGTATCTTACCAAAGACTCACAGCCCAGGCATGTTCAGTTGGTTCCCGATCTTCTTTCCTATTCAGGTTTGTTTCGCGTTAATTAAGATAGTTGTCTCACTGTAGTCAATCTCGAAAAATATGTTTAGACAAAAAGAATATGATATTTGGAGCGAGAACTCTTTTTAAAAATTGGCCAAGATGTTTATACTAATATTTTGAGTGTGCCTAGACATTTTTGTGCAATTGCTCAAAAAAATATATGTTTTTTCTCAGTGCTAACGAGACAACTACCGTAAAATTTTAGGATATCGATAAATAATTATGTATATAGAAAATTATTTGCATTTCAGCAACCGATACATCTAAAGGCCGGCGACGAACTGGTCGTGCATTTTTGGAGACGATGTAACTCTAAAAAGGTTTGGTACGAATGGAGCGTTAGCCAACCTGTGCCCACGCCAGTTCACAATCTCAATGGAAGATCCTACACAATTGGTCTTTGATTCTGTCAACACTACGTCTCACTTGGTGGACTTGATTTTTTTTCGTTTTCAGTATTAAGAGCAATTGACTCATGAAAATATTTCCATTTTTTGAAAATTCATATTATTACATTTTTTGTTTTTTACCAAACACACGTAATTTTCTATTTTCTACGTTAATCGAAATAAATTTGCAGAAAAAACAAACTATGACACAAGCTTTCGTTCGATGTGCTTATTTGTATGAATTTTATTTCTTACATGCGTACGTTTAAAGTTAATTAAAGCACTCTAAAAACGCAACATTGCGTTGGGTAAAATTTATCGATTACGATTATATTATTATCGTTTCGAAATATTTTCTTTCTCTTAAAGGAAAGACTAGGGTCATGTTCCCATCCTGCCTTGAGAGTTCGTATTTGCGAGCTCGATCTTTTTTATACTGAACGGGTCAACGGAATTTTCTGGATGACGATTGAGGATGAATAAGTCTTATCAACCTCGAAACGTTTGTATCACGATAACCCGATTGACCTCACGTGATCATCCAATAGCTTATGGCCTGGATAAAAGATACTTCTTATTTTCAAAATTTCTGATCGAAATAACTTACTCGGTTCGTGTTTCTGAATTTACAAAGGCGTACAAGAGAATTGCGTGAATTACGATTTTTTGTCTTCCGATCCTATTTGATTTTCGATAATTAGTTATAATCGTCGGTTATCAAAATCTTTTTTTAAATTTAGAAAATTGTTTAGAAACTCGTGTCAACGTTTCTCGAGCTTATCGATCGTTCGGCCGATAAGAGGGGTCTCGGTGACGAAACCGCACTCTCTTGCGAGAATTCTGCTGCGAGGGGAACTCAAATGTCCATTCGATCGCTCTCGTTCGCAGTCTCGCGCGGGTTCCGGTGCATTTTTCCACGTTACCGAAATAACCTACTTGGCACGAACAAAAAAGAAGAAATCTCGTATTTTTCATTCTTCTTGCTTCGTGCAGTTCTGCGAGCGAAGAATGGCTCAAATAGTATCACAATTATTGAGAACTACGATCAGGTCGGTGTCCAGCAGCGGCGGTAGCTCGAAAATTCTGTGTATCGGCGGTACCGGAACCGTGAGATCTCCGATTCTTCAAGTTCGACCGATCGGCACGACGCAAGCCGCAAGAAATTCGAGTAAGTCCGAAAATGCGAAATTGTCGCGGAGGAAGATCAATTTTGTCACGATTGCGCGTACTTTTTTGAAATGTTTCTTTTTCATTTACAGAGAAATTCTACACGGAGACACACGAATGGATCAGTGTCGAAAATGATATCGGCACGGTAGGAATTTCGGATCACGCTCAGCACAGTCTCGGCGAAGTTGTTTACCTCCAGTTACCGGAACTCGGAGCCGAGCTCAAGCAGGGCGGTACGTTTAACCTCACTTTTTGACTAATCGCGAATTTTACGCGAAAAAGAAACTTTTTTTGACGTAACTTCCGTCATTTTTAAGACGAGTGCGGAGCCCTGGAATCCGTGAAAGCGGCGTCGGAGATCGTGTGCCCGGTCTCGGGAACGGTGACGAAGTTGAACGAGGAAGCCTCGTCGACGCCGAAACTCGTGAACGAATCGTGTCACGACAAAGGTTGGCTCTTCCAATTGAAACTATCCAAAGCGTCAGAGCTTGACGGTCTGATGAACGAGGACGCGTACAAGAAATACGTATTTTCAAAGAGCGACAGCGAACATTAAAAAAAAATAGCACACACTAGACTCTAGAAAACAAATGGGAAGACTCGAATTATTTTTCACGCGAGAATGTGAAAATATTTTCCAAGCTGCCGGTGAATCTCGTGCGAGAAGAGACGTAAATGAGAGAAAGAGAGAGAGAGAAAAAACGAGCATTTCGCGATACGAAATAATTTTGTACGTTCGTAACTTTTGTATTTCTGGTTTACTTTTTTAATTCACAACTCGAAAGCGCATATCTCCGGCATCGACGATGCATCCTTTCGTCGGACAAACATACTGGGTGGAATAAGAAACCGTGCGGTTTAATGAATTAATATAAATATATATGTATATATATTTATACGCGTAGTTTTTCGGATACGTTATTTAATTATCGACGAATCCAAGATAGTGTGACACAACACCCTTTTCATGTACGTTAGTCAATAAACTTGTATGTACAATCAATCCTCAATGTGTTGCTTTCTGTTGCTCTTTTGTTGATATTTCATATTTTTTTCCTCACTTTTCTACACAATATACAATAATACACCCTCTCTTGACGGCAGTGTCAAAACGACTCGTCAAAAACTCCACTTTCCTGCTCTTCGCCTGAAAATAAAAAAAGAAACAACGTGTCCACGTTATCCCCTCTTTTTTTTCAAATTTATCCGCTTTTACGCATAGATTAATTTTAACCGTCAGAGCCCCATTTGGATCTCGTTAATCACATCGATATATACATGTATTTTTTATATACACATACGTATTGATTCATATGTATTATATAGCTATATATATAAAATTAGAGGCTCCTGCCAGTTATATTATTGGTAACTGTACATTAATTATTTCACACAATGTACAATAAAACACCGCAGATATTTCTTGATGTCGCTACAATTTTTTTTTACAGTTCAATCGTTCAAACAATTGTTTGTTTTTTTTTTAATTTTATTTTATTTTTCATTTCGTAAAGAGGAGTCGATCGGACGATTATTAAAGTAGGATTTGCACGCGAGTGCGCGATTATTTTTTACGCTTCTGCTCTGTTTCCACTTCACCCTGCAGTGTGATTCCAAAATTGTCAGATCGGCCACGTTTCTTTTGTTCTTAACTCTTCGTAAACGAAATAAAGCGAACGGTTGGCGGTACATTAAGAATAAATTGACTTATGGATTTAACATTCGGACCCAAATGGCAACATTCCATTATTCGTTCTGGTAACTTTTGTTTTTTTTTCACAAAACTTGACAACTCGATCGTTCGATCCTCCCGAGATCGCGAACGCGCCGATTGCCATCTGGGTTACCAATTTTCGTTTTCTGAGGTATGCGGTTACTAGAGATGTAAAAGTATAAAAGAAACAGAAAAAAAAACGAACGAAAACAAGTAATACATTTTTATGGAGGTAGTCATATTTCGCGTGTCCCGATTTTACGTCGCAAAAATATTCGGTGCCTGTATCTTTCTCATCGGTAAATATCGCGAGTTGCCAAGAATCGGAGTGTTCTGATCTCGTTATTACTCTTTCTCATTACTATAGGCGAGCGAGAAACCTTCCAGGAGCGCGTACCAAGCAAAATTTGTTACTTTCGTTATCGTGAACCTGTTGCGAATCTCTGTCGCTCCCGTCACAAACCGGTCGATTTGAGAATTTGGAAACACGTCTTTCGTCTTTTTACACTATTGCGTCTGCGATGCAGACTTTTACAGGCTCACGAGGATCCTCTTTCTCCCCTCCTTCTCAATTATCGTTCTCTGCTCTATCGATATGCGAAGTTACAATCGTAATTGTTTTTTTATTTTTTCATTAATTAGAGAGAATTTTCTTGTGTGTTTGTTCATCAGATCGCAAGATATTCAGGTACGTTTCTCCTGTTGCGCGCATGAAAAATCGTTGTTACATTATTTGTTTTTCTTTTTTCCTCGCCGTTCGGCTCATTACAGTTAAAATTTAACAAAGATTTGCTGAAAAAAAGGAGTACAGGATCGTCGTAGCCCAAATAATCGTAAAAAAGAAAGACAATGAAGAAAAAAAAACGTTTTATCCTTGATGCTCGATTTCTACCGCACACAGTGATCGAAAGAGAGAAAAAAATCTGATGGCGCAATTTACAGGCGTCGTGTTTCTTTTTTTCCCCATTTTCTCTTTTCTTTTTGTTTCTCCTCGTCGACAGCCTTCACAGCACCGAGAGAACGAATTTTTTGCTCAATCGCCGCACAATTGTTTGCAATAGTAGTAATGATAATAATAATAATAAACTATTATGAAAAATAAACCAAGTTTCACTTAATTCTTTTCCCCCGGCTAATCTTAACATTTAGTAAATATATGTCTTGTTATATGTAACAACTGCAATAAGACAATGATACGATCTTATAATAATAATAATCATAATATCCTTTAATGATAATGATAATTAGTGATCAATAATAATCAATGTTGTAATATCTAGACAAAAGTAGGACCACATAAACCTTGCTCCAATGATTTATCTCTCATTTATGTTTTTCTTTCTTTTTTTTTTTATTATTATTTCATTCTTAAATATAAGTGTTTCTTTTTTTTCGTTCATTATGGTACAATATACAGTAGTAAAATATTTTATCGCAATTTTCGTGCTTATTTCGATTTTTTGTTTTTGTCCGCCACCTATTTTTGAGAAGAAAAGAAAAATTATAATATAATAGAATATAATATAATAATAATAATAATAGTATAATATAATTATAATCGTAATGATAATAATATTATTAATAATAATAATAATAATGAACAATAATAATAAATTCATACACAGAATAAGTTTTTCTTCTTTCTAGAAAATTTGTTTCCTCAACTAAAAATTAGTAAACACATTAAGTAGCTAACGATGTTTCTTTCATTTCTTTCGTTTTCTCTCAGTAAGCAACAGAAATATATATATATATATATTTTTTGTTTTATTTCGTTAAACTATACACAAAATATTCGTAATTACATATTTAACATGGTTTTCATCGTCTGGTTATATATCTATACAACGTAAATTGGAATGTGTTAACTAGTATTTACAATAATAGTAGCCCTGCTTGTTGTGCAAGTGTGAGAAAATGCAGATTTAAACTTTATTTCATCGTTTCTTTCATGTTCTTGGTATTCTTTCTCTTCTGTTTTTCGTAGGAAGTTCTAAGGATGCCCAGGTAGCCAGGTGCGACAAACGTTCGTGCATGGACTCTCCTTTTCCTTCGATCATTCCTCTCTACTTTCTTCCCCGTTTCAGCAATCCAGGCTCGAACGTCATGCCGTTTCTCTTCACTTTTTTTTTCTCGCGTCACATGCAAATTTCACTGTCACTCAAGTATGCCCATTGAATCCCCTGCAAGTAGCACGAATGACTATTTGGAGCTCGGATCTCTTATGCTTCTCGTACATTGTTTCCTTAATTTCAGCTTTATTTTTAGTTTTTTTTTCATCAATTTTTATGTTTTTTTTTTTGTATCTTTAAAATATTCCATTGCTTGAATCTGTTGCTGCCGCTGTTCTCGATTTGAATAAACAACTCCCCGTATCTCTGGTTTTCATTTGATTTCAGTGAGAGCAAGGCTTCAGTGGTATGCTTAAAAATAATTGCCTCTATTTATTAGAAAAATAGCTTTTACTTATTTAGACAAAAGTTGCCTGCCCTTTGACCAATATCTTCTTTTTTGCTCTATTTTGTTTCGCTCTGCTTCGTATGTCTCTGTGTTTTTTGTTAAATCCTCTTTTAAATTAATATTTCTTTTTTGTTTATTTCGAACCACCCTTTGTACTGTTTTCAAGGCATCTCGCTTACTGTTTTTCCCTGCGCTTTGTGTATGTGTGTTTTTTTAAATATTCTTTTCGCTTTCTTATTCTGGTTTTGTTTCTCTTTTTAGTTTCTTTACTGCAAGCCATTTCGCGCGATAAAACTTTCGCGAGGCACAAAAGATCTGACACGCGGTGGCCTTTATTTACCCGTGGATACATCTCTAAAACTTCAACATCAAATATAGAAAATATATGTCGTTATGATTTTTTTTTATATATTTAGATACACTTCTTACTTTTCCTTTCTTTTTTTATTTTACATACACTATGAATATATGCAAATTATTTATACGTTTATACTTGATTTGTTTTTTTTTTCATTTGTCTTTGCATAATCACTTCACCAACCGATGAGAGACAGACATTGCTCCGATTCGCTCCTTTTTGCTCTTTCGATTCTCGTTTTTTCCCTCCTTTCACGGAATTACTGCCCGTACAGTAATATTAGAAAATATTCGATAAAAAAGCAAACTTTCTTCGAGGGATTTTATAAATTCCTCGCTCGATCCGATAAAAGTACAGTTCATTTAGAAAAAGATAAATAATGAAATATTTATACAATTATTTATTTGATTCCGTACCAATTTTACGTGTATCAGGTCGAACGAGGAAACAAATGTGATTTTTGAGGTAAAATGCTGTAGAAATAGCTTCGTTTTTTCTTTTCTTTTCAAATATTGCTAAATTTTTGGGCATGACATACGCTTGGTAAACTCACGATTTCTTTTCATACTCCTCGCTTCCTCGTTCGAGTACGAGTGAAAAAAAAAGAGCGGAGAGCCTCGCCGACGCTTCTCAACTTGGTCCGATTACCTAAGTGGCTCTTGCTCTCATTTTTTTTCTTCCTTCCAGGTACTTTTGAGGATTCGTTCTTTCTTTTTGCGTAGTGAGGGTGAGAGAATAAAGTCGTTCAACTTGCCTTTTTTCCTTGTGTTTGGAGAAGACTTGGTGGGAGACAATCGAGGAGGGAGAGGGAAAATACGAATTCACCGGTGTCACGAGCCAATAAACCGATTCCCTCGGTAAAAAATTACGTTGTTCTCTCTCTCTCTCTCTCACTCACTCACACACGAATGGCCATGATTCGACGCTCCAACGAAGCTGACTCTCGCTCAACTCTTCTATCTCCTCAATTCGTCAAGATCCAACGAGCTCTGAACGACACCGGTGCAGCATACGTTTCTTTCACGAGCGACTCAATATTCACTCGGCTACATTTAATCGTTAGGAAACCTCGGTCGTTTCATTTCCTCTTTGCGTGAAGCATCTCCATGAGAAGCGTCTGTGTCGGGGCTCCACCGTTGCAGTGCTTCTGATAGAGGTGATCCTCCCCTCTACTCGCGACCACGTGGATCTCCGGTAATACTGCTAACAGCTTGTTGAATTTGTCCTGCAACGCGAGAAATAAATTTTCCTTCATTCGCGTGCGATCGAATCTGAGAGGGAAATAATTAGTCCGTGACGCCGGCGGCGAAGACGACGACGACGAACGGAAGCGCGTCGGTCGTAAAAAAAAAATGGAATTAATTCTCACCGGTATCGACGGATAGCACGTCAACGTGTAATCCAAAAGCGCTTGCTGGACTTGCTCGTGACCCTCTTGGACGTGTTTCTTGTTCACCAGACCACGCACGTCTGTAAAATAAAATTTTTCGTATTCAATATCTCGAGTTCGAGCTCGAAAACATATTTCGTTTCTCCTCGAGAGTGAAATTTTTCTTTCCCGTGGACTCACCGTGATTGAGGAGCATGAGAAATTTTATGCATATGTAATCGGACAGATCGAATTTCAGCTCTTGCAGCTTCGTGGAGAGATCGTTGAAGAGATCGGCGAGAGAAGGTACACCGAGTAGGCCGAGACAGAGGAGATCAAACTTTTGGCCGTTGTGAAGCGTCGTCTCGTCCGGTAAGTTGTTGTGTAACCTCTGATGGAGATGGTCGAGTACGAGCATGTCCGACCAAGAGTGCTGCAGAAGCTTCATCTGGTCGTCAACCTGTCGATCAACACACAAATTTTATTTATACATTGAGAAACAAATTTGAGACGAAAATTCATTAAAAAGGAAAGAGAAAAACAATTACGAAATTAGAATCGAACTACGGGATCTCGATATTTTTCCTACGAGTCTCCGGAAAGTCATGAATTAATTTGGAAAGAGTGAAAGGAAAAAAAAATGAAAAGAAAAGAAAAAAAAACGATTGCAAATTATTGTGCGCGGCAATCTTTTCTTCCCTTAGCCCTCTCTTTGGGACGGCAACGGTAACCTAGAAACGTATCTTGTTGTGACCCAGATATGAGGCGATGCTTGAAATCATTCAGAGATTGTGCAATGCAGCCGCCGAGCTGCTGCTTGGTTACCTCACATCCCTCCTCCTTTTACTCGAGGCCTACAACACCAGTGGCGTACACAGCCAGCAAAAGGCCGATTCTTCGACTCTTTCTTCACGTCCACCAACAAAAAGTGAAAAATATAAATTCCGTCAAGCACAGAGTTTTTTTCCCCTCGAAATCCCAGAGAAATATTATTTCAAAGAATTTCTAAACTAATATGATGATGAAAAAAATCCAATTCTCGAAATTTTTTAAAGTTATACAATATCATGCATCTATTTTCGTAATGATTTATAGTTCGACCCACTGGGTATTGATAAAATTACCAATAAATCTCAATAAATTGTACACTTACGTCGCGACGAATCTCATTTTCTCATTCTCATTCTTTAAGCATTAATCTTTTCTATTTTCAATAACCAAAAAAATTAGTTTTATGTTTTTGACTCATAAATTACTCGTAATAAAAATTTAGTAATAATTTTCAACAATTTATATCTCGATTTCTAGGTGGTTAAGCTTCACGAAATCTTGCACACGTCTTCATATGACATTAAAGCAGCACTCAGCACATTATTGAGAAAATCTGTCTGTTTGTTCACATTTTTCTCATAGATATTTCTGGATTTTCGTATTTTTGGTATAAAATCGAAAGCCCTGATGCAAAGTGATAAAAAAAAATTTATTTTCGATGCTTGAAAATATTTATGCAATTCTTCAAAACGATATAACTACCATGAAGAGGAAAAAAACAAAACTGTAAAAAATGACACAAGACTTGGCGACTATTCGTAAGGAAATTTTCACAGGACTTTCAAGAGACTCTGGGTGGAAATGAGAACTGCAAGGGTGCATTTGGACGAATGGATGCGTCTAACGACTAACGACTGCATGAGCTTCGCGGACTAAAATGAAGAGCGACATGAGAGCTGTCGAAAAAGCACTGAGAGAAATTACGACAGTGGATATTATCATAAAGTGACAACTATGCTGATTATTTTATAACTAAATATATGTTTATCGTAAAATAAAGTATATTTGGCATAAAATTTAAACAAAATATAATTTGTTCCATAATAATTAGTATAGTTGTCACTTATTTTGTATAGTAAAATTTATCATTATTTTTTTATATCATCGCTCAGAAAGTTTAATTTTCGAGCACTGGGCGGCGTCCGGAAAGTTGTCGATTTCCAGACGCTCTATCATACCGATTACTTTCTCGGTCTAGGCTAGAAAGTAGCACTTTTCCGTACTGTTTCTTATATAATCTAACAGAAATGAAAAGAACTGTCAAGAAAAGTAATTCTTTTTTATCGACTGAATATTTCCAATAGTCTTAACCTAGTCACTATTGATTATGACAGGCGCTACAAATAGTGCTAACCTTTTGCATTCGGCTCGAATTAAACTTTCTGAACAAGGATAACAAAAAATATTGTATGTCACTCGATCTTCAAGTGGCGATTCAGAAAATCTCGATTTTACGATAAGACTCGTATCGCAACATCGAGATTGTCAAAAAATGGCCACTTTCCGACCGAGTGACATAACTATCTATTATCTCAGTGAGGGTACCTTGAGATCTTTGAAGAAAACAGAGTTCCTCGCCCAGTCGACCTGCGAGAAAAGATTCTGATCGAGGACTTTGCACATGAGTTCGAATAGGTCGACCTCGCACTGATTGTACGTCTGGTTCTGGAGCAAGCTGAAGAGGGAGGCCTGCCACTCGCGATCGTCGACGGTCTGGACGAAGTCTCTGATCATCGGACTAGTTTTCAGAGTTCCGGGATTCGGCACTTGTTGCCCGGGGACGCCGACGCCGATGCCGGTCGTTCCGGCGCTGGTCGCCTGTCCGCCCTGGCTCGAGTGCTCGCCGAAGCTGAACGCCTTCGGGCTGGAGGTCGTCGAATTCGCGGCCCAGAGCTTGCTGTCCAGGCTCGGATTCGGATTGTACAGGTGATTGCCACCGGTTATCGCCGTCTGGGACGACGGCGCGATCATCTGGTGCTGTCCGGCTCCCCCGCCGCCCCCGGTCCCGCCGGGCTGGCTCGTCACGAGTCCCGCCGCGACCGCCGCCGGCGACGGACTCGAGTCCGGCGACGACGTAAGACTCGAAACCTGCGGTATCTGAATCTCCTGTTTTATGTGCAGAAACGGCGTCACCGAGGACGGATAATTCGACGGGTCGCCCAAGCTTCCTCGTATCGTCTGCAGCGCCAATTGTCGCTGTCTCAAAAGCTGCAGCTTTCTCGCTCTGTCCCGCTTGTACATCGGCCCGAATTTGTTCCTCCCTCCTCGCATCCTGTCCGCACGAACGGCTGAAATAAATTTCACACGTTTTTCACTCATTTTCGAATCCGTCGTATATACCATTCTCGTTAATAACTTTTTTTTTCATTTATTTACAACTATAAATAAGTGTGCGATAAAATAGAATCTTCGATCGCGTAGATCGCTTCGTCATGTATATAAATTTCGCAACGATCCTCGCCTTTTCTCAATAAAGAAAATAAAAAGATATTCGGGTTAATTGAGAAAGTTTTCGTCTCCTTTTTTCGGAATCGCGTGACGCAAAGGGGTTACGAAATTCTCTTTTTTTTCGTGGATAGAAAGAGCGTAGAGAGAGAAAGAACGTGCAAGAATGCGATAGATTCGGTTGGAAGGACAACGATTTTTGTAGACATATAAACGAGCATGTGTCGTCGTCGCTGAATTTTTCATAATAAATAAAAAAATAAAATGAAAAAAGTAACGATTAGCAAATGATCGTAATAATTTTACATAATGGAAACAAATAAAAAATCAGCAAACGATCGTAATAATTTTTCATAATGAAAAAAAAAATAATAACGATTAATATAATAATATAAAAAAATCAGTAAATGATCGTAATATGTTAAGAGGTGTCTCGTCCTCCGGGGTTTCGAGCGACGAGATACAAGCGAAGAAAAAAGTATGCCGAATAAAAGAACCATTATTTATCCCGGAAGAGTCAGTTTTTCCGTGCTTTTTGAAATTCTTGCCCCGTGGACAAAAGTCGGATAGCACGGCCGTCACGATCCGGAAGATAATAAACGATTCTGAATCCGTTCGGGCGGGAAAGCCATTATTCGTTTATTTATTTATTTTTCCCCATCGCGTGGTAAGAGGCGCTCTCTAGCTTTTCCTTCACCGACTTCGTATTTCCGCGTTTTTCGCGAGATGATAAAATTATTCCGAGTCCTCAGTTCGCGCGACAATATCCGATACTCTCGGACGTCCTCGAACCAAATTCTCTCGTCTCCAGGAAAAGGAAAGATAAAAAAAATATAGAAAGAGAGAGAGAAATAAATTATGAAATATTAAAATCGATGCAGTTTGTTTTGCACTAAAATAAACAAAAATTTAAATTATACTTTATAATATGTTGTGGAAAAATTATAATTTAAACACAATTTCGTCGACACTGCCATATGGTTTAATTTTAGCAATTATTTGTTTCAAATATTACGAAAATTGTGCATATTGTATTTGAAAAAAAAACAATTTAAATGTTTAACGAATTTTCATTTTTATTTTTTTCAATGAGTGAAAAAAGCAGAGGAAACTGTCTTGCATACAAAAACTGGGATGCAAAGTGATAAAGATTTTAACTATTTGTCTCTAATATGAAGAACACTTGACATACCGTAATCAACAAATAATTCAAGTTATTAACAAATTTTTATTTTAAAACTGAAAGAGACCACAGTTTTTACTATACACAAAAAAGTTATTTTAATCATTTATTATCTCACATTAAATTGGCATTTATTTATCCCCATTCTATATTTCGATTGAAATAACTTAATTACAATCAAACGAATTATCTTTCGTAATTTCAGCAATATTGTATTCCTCCATTCAGTATCAAATAACAATTACACTAATGGATTTATAATTAAACGCAATTTGTATTATATTGTAAAACAAAATACAATTAGAACAGAATCTAAAGAAAATATATTTAGTTCTAATAATCAGTATATACTTGTCTCTTTTATAATCATACTTTTCCTCTCAGTGCAATGTACCATGTACAATTTCCCTTGAGTGCAAAGACTGAGTGGCGATAAAGATTTTAACGGAATATCGACAAAATAATAACAATAAAGTAATGTAAAATATGGGACATAGATGAAGTAAAACAGAGAGAGAGAGAGAGAGAGATAAGTCGTAATTTCGATCGAGCGGGTGTAAAAAAAGAACCGGAGCGATCGGCAGCCTTGATGGCGAGTATCGCGATGCCGGATAGCGCGGCATATTCCCGGCACGGGAGTAAAATTCTTGCGCGAAACCAATATACATCGCGAAGGCGGAAGCTGCGGGTAATTGTGCGGAAGCGCGAGTCGATCGAAGGTTCTTCCGAGTCGAATTTTCGCCGAAGCGGGCGAGAGAAACGCCGGGGCAGCCTCCGCGCGATATCGCCGGGGAACGAAAAAAAATCCTCGTGAGAACTCTCGCGCGAGCGTTTCGCCGTGAAATTGCAAGAGGAGAGGATCGAGCAAAAAGTATAGCGCCGCGATGTTTTCTCAGGAATACACAAAAGGTGTGATTAATCCTCGCGCTGACAGAGAGAGAGAGAGCGATCGAGAGAGAGAGAGAGAAAAAGAGAAACAAAAGAAAAAAAAACAAAAACAACAGCGAGGGGAGAGAATGAGAGGAAAGAGAGAAAGAGAGAGATAAAAAAAAAGATAAAAGATCGATTAGAGGAGAATCCCGAGATCGCGAAAGGGTTCGAGAGTCCTTGAAGGAACTGGTTGATCTATAAATATATATTTAATAGCCTGCCTGATGCGGGACGCAAAGTGTGTCAAGGCCCGAAGTCTCTCCTCGGTCCCTGCTTCTCCTCCCCTCCCGACCCCCACCCCTCCCACCCCCCGGCGATCCCCACCAGAGCGTTTATCTCGGCAGTAGTCGCGGACTTGGCTCGGTCAGGCGCGCTCCCACACACGAGCCGCGTGGAATAAACGCCCGTGCGTGCCTCCATTTCACTCGAAATACCGATGAGAACTCGCTTGCTTTGTTTCTCTCTCTCTCTTTTCTTTCTTTCGTCTCTTTCGTCTCTCTCTCTCTATTTCTCTTGTTCGTCGTATTTCGCGATTAATCCCCGTCGGACCGATTCTTCGGATCCTCCACTGAATATTTCTCGTCTCCGCTCCAATTATCGGCACGCCGATCGCTCATCCCGGCGGCGATCGAATAATACCCGCGCTCGGATATTTCGAATTCCGTTCGGCGCTCCCCGCCTCTTTTCGACGCTCCGCCGTGGCCGTCGTCGATTCTCAAATAAGGCCTCCGCGCGTTCGGCGCTCGCATTGGGAAATAATCGGTAATGTATTCGTGTCGTAACGAGCCGCTGAAAATTCTACGAGCATGTAAAGCGGCTTATGGAATTATAAGCCGAGGGGAGGACAAAAAGTGGGTCGAGGCCGCGAGCTTCCTTCCGGCCGCGACGTACAGACAGCGAGAAGAAAATTCTGTCCAGCGAGATTTTTGTGAAGAGGGCATGCGGGCAAAAAAATGGAAATAACTTTTGGTGAAGATTTTGTCTTGCAAGTTTTTAACACTATATCAATTTACGTCGAAAAAAATTTTTTTTGCCGATCAATAAATTTCAAACGACTCTTTCCAACAAATTAATTCATTGTTATGAATGTACACCGAAAAAATAGTTTAAAAATACATTTATATAAAAAATACGTGAATATATTTCAGATTCATTCAACGAAACCTTCCAAATAAAGATAGACGAGAATTTGAAACGTAAATTATGTACGCTAATAATCATAATATTGAATCGAACGATTACGTACCGCATTTGAAAAATATCAACAAAAGTTTTTTCTTGAGGTAGTTCGGCCAGTTATTTGGAGTCAAATGATTGATTTTATTAAAAATATATGCAGATTCCGTTTTTTGTATTAATAAATCATATACTGATTTATTTATAATCACTTTTGACGTGTCAATAACGTGAGTCTTATTTATTAAGTATTGAGGAAAGATATTTGACAAAAATATCAAAAAATGACAGTATTTTAAAATAAACAAAGTAAAAGTTTGGACTTGACGAATTTTTTGTTAAAAAAACCACACAGTGTGTTTTAATAAAACTAAAAAAATAGGCTAATTGAGTATTGGTCCACAAAAAATGAAATTTTCATCGATTGAATTGCTATAATAAGTGAGCTACTTTAATATAAAGTTAACAAAGATAAGACGAGGGAAATGAAGCCAAGAAAAACTTCTTTTTCGAGATACCGACGAAAAGCGAATACTTCGAACAATTTTTTTGCACAATCGAGTGAATAGATACATATAAACTAATAAATAGAATCAACGATAACGAATTTTAAATAAAACTTCTTTCTTGGTGTGGATAAAAAAAAAAGAAAAAGAAAAAAAGGTAGGGCCAGAGTCCGCGAAACTCGGGAGTGGAAGAGACCTTGCCTGAGTCGCGCTCGCTCGTTCCGCGAATGCAGAGCGAACGCGCCTCGTCCTGATGGGATGAGTCAATTTTTCGCAGTCCGCGACCGCAGCCAATTAATGCAAATTCGTCTCTCTCTCTCTCTCTCTCTCTCCCTTCTCGTTCGTAACAATTCTCGCTCTCGGTACGTGAGCGCTCGCTCCTCTACTTTTATGTCGAGCGTAAAACCAGTACGAATTGGCGAGCACCAGAGTCGAAGGAATCGCGCTGAAGAGCCGATATCGAGGACACGACGAGAGAGAAGAAGAAAAAGAAAAGGACGATAAGTAACGAGAGAAAAAATCGTGCGTTTTCCGACCATTTGTTTCAATCGCAATTTCTTCCATTCTTTTTTCTTCGTAAAACGGTGAAAAAATAGCGGAAAATTCGGGATGATTTTTATCTTTATTTTTAGTCGCATTCGCGGATGAATTTCACGGATTTAAATATTTAACTATTTAACTATTTTCGGGCGCGAGAGAGACGCCGCGAGGGGAAAATGTGTCGAATTTTCTTGGTTTTCTCGGCGGGAGGCTCGATATCGAGGATGGTGGAAAACGCGTCTTCTCGCTGGAAGACGACGAGGTGCGCGCACCGAGAGCGCGCGGGGGCCCCCTCGAGCTCGAAAGTGAAAGGAGGTTGAATCGCGCGCGCGCGAACGAACGAACGAGCGAGCTCGCCCGTCCACTTTTGCTCCGTTTCCCTCCTCGCTTTTATATCTCGCCGTACGACCGAAGCACCGCACCGTAATTCCTCCATGCCGTGCATCGCGCCAGCCCGATTCATGCGCGATCCTCAACACACGTACACGACGTGACGGCCGCGCTTTTTCCATCCCGTAAACAACAACAAAAACTCACTCGTAAAAACACAACCTCGTACTCCAAATTTCGATAATTCGGCTCTACGCGCTATTTCCACCATATAAAAAGTTTCAATATAAAAAAAGAGTATTTTTTAATATGGAAAAATGATATATTTATCTTTTTGATATAAAAAAAAATTATATGCAATTTATTTTACAAAAAAATATACTTAAATTATTTAAACATCATATTGTTTAAATATTTAAAATAATATGTTTAAGAAAATTAATTGAACGATAAAAATAGTGTTTTTTTAGTAGATTGAATATTAACAACCGCGCTTGTGCGAACGTACGAAAATAACATATCGTATATTTGTATGAATAAAAAAAACATCGCGCGATGATTGATAAGAGATTTGCGGACCTTTGATCGAGTATCGAGATAGGGAGAGAAAGAATGCCAATCAGTCCACGGACATTGGCGAATCCTCGACCTTGAGAGAGAGAAAACACTCGAGTAGATAATTTTGGAGAAAGAGAGAGAGAGAGAGGAAAAATATAGATGGCAATGAATGGACATTTATCTCTTTCTTCTCGTGGCTTTGATTTTTCCATTTTTTTTTTCGCCGAGTCCCGCGAAGACGATGGTGGCGCTAGACGATTTATTTTTGTTCCACTGCATCGGGGTGCGATATACGGGAGCAGCGACGTGCATTCGTATAGAGAGGCGCGCAGACGTGTATATATGACTTTATAACGCCGTCGAGATAGAAAAAGTGGGTCACGGGGTCAAGCGAGAGAACACCGAGCACTCGAGCCCCCGACGCGACCTTGCGATAATATACGCGAGCTATATAAAAACACGAGCTCGCGTATACATGTGTGTTTGTTCGCCGGTGTGGACGCTGTATAATATCAGTGACGTCATTACGGGGATACCGCGCTGGGGAGAGATTCCCCGGAATATTCAATTGTTTATTTAAACCGATTAAGCCTTATCGACGCTTCGAAAATGATGATTTGTTGCCCCATTAGCGTCGAGTCATCCGATATGCAAATCAATTCTCACCGCGCTTCGACATATTACGTGGTCCAGTTTTTTAAATTATATGATGATACTCGATGCTTCTTCATCGTTTTTATCTTTCACGACCAATTTTTACTTTCGCTCATTTCGTAATTCTGATTTAATTGTGGTTTTTTTATACTTTTACACTTTTAAACCTTTTTTTCTACTTGATTCAAGCGCTGTTTGAATATTTTATTAGTTTGTAAGTTTTATAAGTTTGTATATTTTATTTTTTTATTTTTATGAATTTTTATTACGGAATTGCCATTATGTGAAATTTTATACTATCGATCTGATCGATTAACTTTCAACCAATGAAATTTTTATCTATATGTAAATTGTTATTGCAAAATTACCACGTAAAATTGTAGAATCATATCTTATCAAGTTAAGAATGAACCACGAGGTGTTTTTATAAATTTACACTTTATGTAATAATAAAAATCTTGTCAGTTAATTTTCAAGCAATAAAGTTTTTATTTCTACAAAGTTTTCTTGCGAAATTGCAAATACATGCAATTCTGGAATTATTTCTTATCGTATTTATATTTATAACTGCACAGTTTTTTTCCATAAATTTACACTTTATAGGATTTCAAATCTCATCGATTGATCTTCGAGCGACGTTTCCATTTTTACAAATTCTCGATGCGAAACGGTAAAAATATTCGACGTGGCTCTTGACGAGAGCGCAACGGCGAAGAAGGGAATTCCTTTTTTTTTCTGTATATTAACTCTCGCTGTCTTACACATACCGTTCGTGAGCGATTCTCGAGCTCAAAACACCGGGTAAAAGTACTCTCGGTCTCGCTGTGACCGCGATCGGCGAGCTCGATCTTCGATTTGCGCGACGATACCGCGTCCCGACGATATCAAGAGTCAAAGCGAAAAAAAAACCACACGAATATCTATAGCGAAGACGATACATTTCCTCTTTCTTAACAATTTTTATCAAATTTACTATATCTCCGTTTTCTTTATACTTTTACAAATAATTACCAAATAATTTTTTGACAAAAATTTAAAATACAAATATTATTTTGAGAATATTTTTTTATCTCTTTTATCATAGATATTTTTAAAGGTATTTTAAATTATTTTTAAAATAATATTTTCGACGTAAAGATTGTTAAAGAATTTTTTTAAATGTATGATTAGTTTAATGGAAGATTTGACGTAGTTTGATTGATTTTCTATTTTGAGATATATTTATTGCTGCAATTATTACGAGTCTTTAATCGGAGTAGATGATAAAATAATTGGAAATTCAGATCGTCAATTACGCCCTTTTGGTTCGGGACAAATCCGAGACACGCGCCGAGACATTGAGTGACGCAAATTTGGTCGTTGGTGGTGAAAAAGAGACGAGCTCCCGGTATGGCGAGCACCGATGGAGTTTTCTTGCTTGAGGAGGCTTCAGCGTGTACACGTGAGAGCCCACCGTGACTGTACTCAACCAATCGGCGCGGTTCGCCTGTTCGGAAAGTCCCTCTCTATCCTCTCCCGTAATACGCGATTTACTGGAGCGAATAATGACGCGATGCTGCCAGCCGCGTTTTTAATACGCCAACGCACCAACCGGACAACCGAGAAAATAAAAAATTCACGCGCACCTCCGTTTTCTCTCCTGCACTCGCGCACCAATACCGAACTATACGTCGTATCAACAATCGCGCTCTATCGCGGAAAATAACACCTGAACAAATAAAAAAGGTGAAAAATACGACACGTTGTCGAAATTCAATAAAAAAAAATTAATACATGTTTGCCCGTCTGATATTCGTCGATTTGAAAAATCGCATCTCTCGTCACTTTTCTTGTTCTCCTGACTTTGAATAAATTGCATTTCTAAGCTCGATGTAGCCACAAAGTAGGCGAGAATATCCGCGTTCTTTGCCAGACAGAACATTACTCGCTTTTTCCCCTCTCTCCGTCACGCTATCTTTTTTTTTATCCCGATACTTTATTTTTCTCCGTCGCTCACTATTTTTTTTTGCATTCGCTAATCAAGTATTTATAAATACGTGCTACAATTTTTATACACTCTCGATTTCTTTTTTTTATTCAGACAATTATAGCATTTTTACTTTTTATTAATCTGTTTTTATATAATTATTATGTATACAATATTGCATACATAATATATTTGTTTTTTACACGATTATTCTTTTATTTCGTTAAAGGTATTTTTAATTTTTACTGTCGTATTTATGCTTGAAGATTTTTATCGCGAAAAAAAAAACATTTTGCTATAATTTTTTTTAACTTTTGATACATTTTTTTATTTAAACAAACTTTAATATCATTTTTCATGTAATATCTACTATTGCAATATTTTATTATGATGAAATATTATGTTATTTGTACTGTATAATAATAATCAGTTGATATTCATGAAAAATAGTTCGTATTTCGTCAAAATTAATTAATTTTGAAAAAAAAAATGGTCGCTGCATATCTTGAAGTGAAATTGTAGTGCCGGGCACGCACGGGGAACAAAATTTCAGTGTGTACACTAAAATGTAGATGTATTTATGGAAGGCCTGCGAGACATTACACAATTGCACGGCTTATATACTGTGTAACCTTTTCCCCACTCAATATCGTACTGGCTCGGTTTGAAGCCTGTTCCCTGTGATCGGCGGTGTGTCTCTCGCGTGGCCAATAAGCGTGTATAAAATAATACTACGGAGCAGCGCACACGTGTGGAGACACGGAGGCTCGCGAGCGACCAAAAGTCCCGATGTGTTTCTCCGCTCGCGCCGAGTCACTCGGGCAAAAGGCACGCCAGGCGCAGGTACAAACGTCACCCTTAAAACTACATTTTACCTGGATTCCCATAAAAAATAAGTAAAAAAACAAGGAGGACCCTAAAAAGTCCCATGCAACAAATTTTATCACGAATTCTCCGAAAAATAAAAAAATGTCCCCGCATTTTTTTTTTCTCCGTGAGCAAAAAAAATTGAAAAAAAATCACAATTCATTTTATGAAAGGTGTGAAAAATGATTTAATTAAATTTTCAATATTTTTCTGGGAGAGCGTTTTACTTTTATCTCGAAAATATATATGGAGGAAGGTTTCTCCTTGTTTCGTTTTGATGAGTTTATCGAATAAATGATTAATGGGTGGAGAAAAAAATAAGGGGAAGGAAGTGAGCGAAAACGGTCGTTTATTATGTAATTTAGTTTCTACGTATCCCGGGTCGGAAGTTTCTTTGACGGGGATGAAGCCTTGTCGGTGATCCCTTCGATATCCGAGAAGACTTTTACGAACTTTCGTCGGGCGAGGCGAGAGGGACGCGGCGCGGGGTCCCCGTTCCCGATACTTTAACATCTCGTTAGCTCATTGTAGCTCTCACTTTTACGAGCTATAAATATACCATTCAGGTGATCCGTATGTACACCGGATTTTTTGGTATTCTCCCTCGAGGGACTTGCGACCTCTGCGCGCAACGAGAACGGGCTCCGGCGTGTAATAAAAGTTAAGAAAACGGACAAGATTTCCATCTCGAGGAGAGAAAAGGTGCACAACATCAGTCTGCCACGTGGACTAAATTACGCTCAACTGGAAATATTTTCGAAATTTTCTTCTCTCTGATTTACGACGCGCACTCCGGTATATTTGTCGCTTTGACAGATTTTCTCAGCGAACAAATAACGACGTGATCATCCTTGATCTGTTCTTACGTTATTTTGAGACCAGCTTCGACTTTCCAATTCGCACGGAGAACAACTTTTTTTTTGTTTGGAAATGTTCAAATAAAATTTAATTAATTTTCATCATTGGTTATGTCGATTAAAGTGTAATTGAAGTGAGTTAATGTCCATTTCACCGGAAAAAATATATGAATTACGATCAACATAATATATACTTGGTAATTTCAATAAAATTATATTCTCGGTAAATTAGCGACTTTTTTTATTGCTTTTGGCGTGTAATTTATTATGAATTTATTTTATCCATTTTAAGATTTAATTTTGTTTTTTAAATATTGTACCGATAAAAAGATTTTTCAATAAAAATTACCAATAATAATTAATTGATGGTATAATTTGGTAATTTTTATCATTTATCTTGTCAAGTTAAAGTGACGATTATTTATCTAAATGCTATTTCAATACAAATAATTAAATATAGAGAAAAAACTCTAATTTTTTATAGTATTCTTTAGTGTGTATGAACGTTTTTCGATAGAGAAATGTTTTTGGCTGACACGAAACGAAAAACATATATTGTTCTATTCAGGATATTTCCAGACTAATTTTTCAGGCATCTTAAAATAACGAAATTTCGAAAACTTGTGTCTCAAACTTTTTGCGAGATCAAACGAACTGCACAACATTGAGTTGATATCGCAATTATACAAAAATTCATGGCATTTATAAAATTAAAAAAAAAACTGATTTATCGGTTGGAAAAGGATAAATTTTGACGAAATTTCCAAAATTTGAGCATTTTTACGGATCGTGAAAATAATCGATAAATAAGAAAATTCGTAGAATATTGAAAACGTATGGTTTAACCAAGTTTCGAGTAAAAATGAAGGACGACTGAGTCGATAGAGCATTTTTCGTTGCTGCCCTATCTGAAGGAGGCCGCGTGGGGATTATCAGCGAGCATGACCCAGATTCGAAGAGAGAGAAAGACAGAGAGGATAGAGAGAACTCGACAATTTTGCTCGTCACTGAAACATCCAATTTCGAGGCCAAGGTTAATGTCAAGGTTGACCGTCTCGTGTGTGCAATCCTTGCACACGCGCGCGAGCTCTCTTCGATCGAAGGGTTCCTTGGTGTTTGTTAAACCAGCCATCTGTCACGAGCTTGCAGGTGAAAAAAAAAGAGACGCAACGCGAACGACGCGTTTAATTCCAAATTCTTTCCATGAGCAGAAAAAAAAATAATTTAAAAATTATAGACGTCACTTATCCGAGACCAAAAAAACTAAATTAAAAAAAAACAAATTGAATTAAATTAAATCAAAAATTTAAATAGCCATAAAAACATTTTTTTCTTATTTTCGAAAATTGGTCTTTTTTTGGCTCCAGAGAAGGATGATAAATACTGTCAAGGTCGGTGATAGCATCGAAAATAACTCGCGATCGAAAGCTTCGGCAGTCAATGACTCGATGCATTTAATTGATTCACGGTGCGTTTACTTCACGCTCCACTTGCCGCCCGACTTATTCGCGGGAAATTTCAGACGCAATCTTCGGCCGGTGATCGAATCATGGATAAAGATAGCAACGTGCAAAAGTATCGGCCAGTGTGCGAATTAGCGACCCGGTGAGAAATTTACCCCGAATTTTACGAATTTTTCAATTTTCAATCGCGACAAAAATCAATTTTCCACGGTTACTTTTTTCTAAAAAAAAGAAACAAATCAGTGTGTTCATATTCTCTCTGTATATACATTGATATTCAGAATCAATAATTTAAGGGTAAACAAATTAATTTCCCAGATACAGGAAGAAACGAAAATTGTTTCCAATTTTTCGCGCACTCTCTGGGGAAATTTTTTTTTTATTCGCTGCTTTTTTTATCATTTGCATCCAGACACAAGCGCGGACTCGTTAACGCATTTTCAGTGTACGTAGCGGCAGAACGATAACGCGATCGTTTTAGAATTATTACGCAAAGAATTGCTGCACCGACGCCGGGGCTCGAAGTCAACATACATTTCTTTTTCTTTCTTTTTTTTCCCCAATGCGTATTACTTACGCGAGTTTCGGCCAGTGCGCCTTCCACACAATATAAGTATATATACATAAAAAAAGAAGAAAAAAAAACAACAACACGAACCTATATCTGTACCGAGAGCCCGTAAGTAAATTGCGTCCACGTAGTCTGCTCGTATGCCGCGAGTTTTTAATGCGATTCGATACAACAGATACCTACAGGCCGATTAAAAAAAAAGAGTCTCCAAAAATTCCGAAAACGCATTGAAAAAATATTACACACATAACAAAATTTAAAAAATAAATAAAAATCGTCCCAGGATTGACTTTTATTGAGAAAAAAAAAACAAAAAAAAAGAAAACAAAAATCGATCGAAAAAAATGTTTCATAGTCGTCGATGTGAATTTTTTGGTCGAGCTTTTTGCTTTTTGAAAAATGCTGTATCGCGAGGTAATGCACGGTTCCGAAGCGTTTTATGGAGTTCCAATGTTGCGCTTGCCTTGGCTGGAAATAGTGGAGGAGACGAGTGGGAGAGAAGGAGGAGGAAAAATGAGGTGGGGTGGGGTGAGGAGAAGGGAGGAATGGGGGAATTGGTCTCTGCGGGTCTGCTGGTCGCGATCGGTATTTACAGGTTTAACGCGACACTCTCGGCTCCGCGCGTATATACCTCGTTGCACGTAACCCACGTGCACGCCGTATAATAATACCGGGACAATATTACGACGACTACGACAACGACGAATGTACGGTGACGATCAGGCGTGCCTGTATCTCTCTCTCTCTCTTTATTTTTCTCTCTCGAGCGCGGCGCGTCCGTTTCACTTTCGATTATTCTCCGTGTCCGATCTCACGAATTCGAGAATTCGTTTCTTTTTTTTTTACTTTGCTGTTTGCTCAAAGAATTTTGTACTTTTACGTCGATTTGTGCGAGATCTTTATAGAAATCTTTGTCGAGAACGACGTTTTTTTTCGTAATATCTTTGAAATGGTTCTTGACAATTTTTAATAGGTACAAAAAATTTGTTCAATCATTTTTGTTCGAAATTGTAAAAGAGAATGTTTGAAAATATTTTTGTGACGATTTTTAAGATGTTCAAAATATACATCATTTGGGTAATACTTTTTTCAAGATTAAAAAAAAACGTTGTTTGGTAATAATTCGAAGAGAATTTCGACACGAGTTGAAGAATAATTCTCGTGAACTTTCTCGCTCTTCCGAACACTCTGAAATATTGATAATTATGCGTATATTTCGAGAATCGATCTCAGCGAAATCTTTGAGAATGGAACGTTTTCGGTGAAAACGATAGATGTGCTTAGCCAGCGATTTTTCGGGATAAAAGTTTATCATATTTCTTAACTTGGCAAAGATGGCAACTTTTTTTTCCCATGGCGAGAAAGCCCAGGCAATTTGTGCCCGAGGTTCGGGCTGCGCGCGCGTGTGTTGCCTCTTTGGAAAGTTTTCTGCGTTGGGCAATCGACGCGTTCGCGAGGCACACAGGGTCTCGCTCCTTCCCTCTCCGTCTCGCTCTCTCGAGGCAGAGACCACGCTTCGTCCACGATATTAAACCGTTCAGGCATCAGGATCGCAAGAGCTCAATATGAGAGAAAAAAGTCCGAGGGAGAGAGAGAGGAGAGAAGAAAAAAAGTTGGAGAGAATCGACGCCAAAGTTGCGAAGAAAAATTGCGACAAGTCCAAAATGCGGCGTTTCTGTTATTTCTTATTTTTAGTTTATTTCTCTCTCTTTTTCTCCTTTTTTTCGTCCATTTTCCCCCTTTAATGGCCGAACGCTCGTGCATGCATGAAAAAAAACGAGCCCCGTTTCTCCGAGGCTGCGTCGAGGAAAAAAAGAGAGAGAAGAAGGAAGCCAAGGGGGAATTATTAACTTGCGGAGGTCCCTGTCGGGCCTAGACCCACTTTTCACGACGTTTACACCCACAACACGTAACGCACTGTATCTAGCCCCGCTAAAAATCTAGACTCGACGCTAATAAAAAAAAGTTTATCTTCGTTTTTTTTCGGCCCGCTAGGAAATCTGGCCGGTAATAAATTCAGGAGGGCATCCGAAAACGTCTCAACCTCTGGGAAAATGTTTGACCGACTTTAGCAAAAGTTTCATATATATTCCCAACGCGAAATATCCTCTTCGTAAAAATAATTCCGGTGATATTCGAAAAGACTCTCGAGCCCGGAGAATATTTCTTACGAAATAATTTGACGGTGGAAGATACTTTTTTCGAAATTATTTGATATAGTAAAAAATGATCAAATGATGTTGAAAAAAGGTGGAGTTTAAAGAATATTTTTACGGAATTTCGTTTTTCGAAATGATTTGACGTTAAAGAGGTATTGGAGTAACTTTGAAAAATCGTGCCCGAAGAATATCCTTTTACGGAATAATTTGACGATGAAAAATATTTATTTTCGAAACGATTTCGTATATTAAAAAGAGTACGAGAGATATTGAAAAACTTTTTTTCGAGTCTGAGGAATATTGAACGAAGTAATTTGCCAGTGAAATACTTTTTTGTCGAGACGCGAACGGAGAAAAGTGAGAGCTCTGTGGAAGGTTCGTGTGCGTAATGTGGGCAGGATCGATTCGTGTATTATATCATCGAAGATTACGATTTTCGGCCGTAGTCGGGGAGTTACGTGTTCGAAGGAGAACCCTGAAGGGAATTTTCGAAACGATCGAGAATGAAAAGGAGGAATACGCGCGAAGGAGAACGAAGAGGAGCGCGCGGAGGCGAAATTCGTCTTTTTATTCCTCATCGCCCGATGTCCCGCGAGCGGTTGAAAGGGACCGGAAGTGACATCACCGGGGGAACGAAGAATCGAGCGAGAATAAATATCCATGCACAATGGAACAAAGATAATCGCGCTGTTTTCCACACGTGGAAAAACAGCGAGGAAAACGCGAATATTTTATTCCTCGATCATTTTCGGTTTCAGCCTTTTTTTCTTTCTCTCCCTCTCCTCTCTCTCTCGTCGAGAGATTTTGTCGCTTTTCCCGCGAAACTATAACGGATGCACGGAAGAAAGGAAATAACGCGTATCCTGGAAGCAGCTCGTGTCAAATATCTCGCGTAATATCGTTTTATCAACAAATTGATACGCACCCGTCGCTCGTCCTTTCCGTTACGATAGAAAAAAAAATGGAGCTCATTCGCAATCGAGTACAACGTGGAATCTGAGCAACGATTTTCACGAGAATCTCGAGGTTGTCTTATTGTCAGGCGCACAGTAAAGTAGGTTAAATTAACAGAAGTATGTTAAAAGATCGGTTTTTTGAACTTTTCACCAAGAATTTGTGCACTGCGCCCAAAACGATTAGCATTTTCGTTATCTGCGGGAAATTTCCGATTGCATAATAAGCTCTCAAAGTGGAACAAAAACGTTTTTCGTTTCGTTAATTTTTTCATGAATTAATTTATAATAATGTTTACTTATTTTTTTAGCATTTAGCATTAGCGTTTTTTTTTCAAAATTTCTTGAAATTTTGTTACTTTTTCAATAGTTCAAATTCACTTAGTTTTGGAAAAATTTTCAGGAATTTTCCTTGATATAAAATCGATTTGGTCAAAAATATTTCCAATAAAATTCCACTTTAGCAAAAAAAACAGACATAAAGTTTATCTAATCGAAAAATTAATGCACAATGTAGAAAAGATGTAGTTAAAAAATGGTTCCACGAAAAAATCTTGTTGAAAAAGCCAATCAACTGATTGTTAAAAATTCGGTCACAGGTGTTAAAAATACCACAAATTTCATAGAGAAATATTCAATGAAAATTCTCACGTGGGAGAAACGATATATAACCTCCTTGAATTCACCAATAATCAAAATAAAGTTGTCACTCATATAAACAAGAAAATATTTATCATACTTTGATCTCATTATGTAATAAGATAAACGTCCCAATGGTTGAATATGTCACAAAAGATAAACGATACTTTCTAGACATTAGTTCAAATTCTTAATTAATTTTTTCCTCAACATAAGTGTAAGATTATTTTGTGTCCCATGTGTACAAGATGCCTCATTTTTCGTAGCGCTCGACACTATATTTAACTGTTTGGGACATTTGCATATGAAAACACTCCAGTACTTATCAATTGTACAAACACTGTTTGAAATAAAAACATAAAAAAGATACTTTGGATCGTAAAGATATCAGACATTAAATTATATGTGAATTTGAATCAATTTTTTTTTCTATCCTTTCAAAAATAAAAGGAGAAAGCCCTTAAATTTTCAATTATTCAGGACTCCTGCATATTAAAACTGTTCAGAATTGACTTTTTATGAATATTGTTTGAAATTAAGAAATAAAGACGAATTTTAAATCCCTGAACTGACAGTATAATTTAGACGTGAATTTGAAGCAGATATTTTTTTTACGTGTCTTTGAAGTAAAAGTGGAAAACCCCTGAAAGGTGTGTTTCGGTACGAAGATCGAAATGATAAAAATTACATACTACATATATTTGATATACAAGAACGTAACTTTACCACTCGATAACTGGAAAACAACGACAAAAAGTGACAAAAAAAACGTCTTTCTTAGTTTTCATCACGTTCTCACAGCATTTTATTTTCGCAATCAGTACCGAAACTCTCTAGCAATATTGAGACGTTTATCTTATACAAAAAACAGAAAAAAGAAGAAAAAAAAGATGACGAGCGTAACAAAGTTGACTGACCTTCGAGCTTCATGCCGACCTCGAGGCACTTTTGGAATCTGCAGAAGGGACACCTCTTCCTCTGTGTCTTGTCGATATGGCACGATCTCTCGGCGACGCACGTGTAGACCTTTTTGTTCTGGACGGTACGCTTGAAGAAGCCCTTGCACGATTCGCAGGTGAGTAGTCCGTAATGGTACCCGGAGACCTTGTCGCCGCATACGGGGCAGAGTTCCTCGATAACGTCCTTCGTGTCGGGAAAGTCGAGGGGTCCGGGGACGCTGCCGGTAACGATACCGACCTGGCCGATGCCAGGATGACAGACGTTGCCGGCAGCGGCAGCAGCCGCGGCGAGAACGACGCCGGTGCTGCCGACGCTGGCGCCCCCTACGACGCCGCTACCAGGGCCATTATTCGTCACCGAATTGTTCGGGGCGCCAGCGCCCCCGTTATTGTTCCCGGCCGAGTTGTTGCCCCTCGAAACTCCGTTGCTCCCTTGACTGTTGTTGTTGTTGTTATTGTTATTGCTACTACTGCTATTGTTGTTGTTGCTGCTGCTACTGTTATTGTTGTTGTTCTGATGGGGGTTGTTGTTGCTTACGGGGTAACTTCCGGAATTGTCGACGCTTCCGGAAGCTCCGCAGCCGGAGTTCCCGGTACTTCCTCCTCCACCGCCTCCTCCTCCTCCTCCGCCACCTCCGCCCCCTGTCGGTGAAAAGAGACACGTGTACACCTTCTTGTTGCTGCAAGGCGAGCTGTTACGCTTGAAGAAACCTTTGCACGACTCGCAGGTGAGCAAACCGTACTGATAGCCGGACATTTTGTCGCCGCACATTGGGCAACGTTCCTCGAGGGCAATCGCGTCGAAGAACGCGGACTCGAAGCCGAGTACGTTGTTGCTCGAGGCCTGGCTCTGCTGCTGCGAGCCCGGCCCGTTCTGTCCGTTACCGTTACTGTTATTGTTGTTGTTGTTGTTATTAGTGGCGTTGTTGTTATTGTTGTTGTTGTTTGTCGGGTTCGGGACGTGGGAGGATTGCTGGAGGCTCGTCTGACTCTGTTGGCACATGCTCGAGGGCGGACTCTGCGCGCAACTGACGTAAGACGCGCTGTAAGGGGATTGGGATTGTTGCTGCTGTTGCTGTTGCTGCTGCTGTTGCTGCTGCTGCTGCTGGGCTCCTGTCGGCCCGTGGGGACTTCCCTGCGGACTCAGATGGAACGGAGACATGTTCAGGGATATCAGGCCCGCATGCTGCTCCATCTCAACTAACATATCACTCCGCCCGGCGCGACAACTCCTCGAAGCGAGGCTCCACTTCGCGAGTGACGCTCTGATAACGAAACGAGGACCCCGGGATGCCCCTTCCTTGTCATGTAGACACTCTCGATTTTCTCTCTTATCTCGCGGCTCCACTCGCTAATCCCGTCGCCCCGATCGACTCCCTTTACCCACCAATATATTATTCCGAGCCTCCACACTCGGCCCTAACGTTCATTTAATTTTTCTCCTCCCCCTGCTACACTACTTTACTCGCTCTTGGAACGCCGGCTCTCAATTCTCTATATTCTTCCTCAAAAATGATTTACAATTGGGCTTTTTTTTTCTTTTCTTTGTTTTGGTAAATGGTGCGGGAGAAGCGGGCACTCGGGCAATCAGAACTAAAAGTCGCGACGATCGTCCCGGATCAACCGAGACTGCGATAATCCCTCGTCCACGTCCGTGACATCGTGTTGCGGGGGAATTGTGCTCGGTAGCTCCGTTTGTTTGCCTCGAAACACTCGCGACGCGGAATCGACGGAGCCAAAAAACGAACAAACGAATAAATAAATACGATGAATGGGGGCGTATATGGAGGGGAAAACACCGCGAGTTGGTGTATATCCGATCACTCGTTCTCTTGGAAATCCTTTCGATATTCTCAATCCTCACTGCAATCCAACAAGTCGGGGAGGGCTCGTTTCACAAGGTATATCCACTCAATTTATTTACTCGAAACGCAACGAGCCATCAACACTTGCCAACCTTTCACAGAGACACACGGGAGCGTACCGTTTATCGTTTTTATTCCGCTGTATAACGAACGACCGGCCGAAACAGAGAAAGGATTTATCAACGAATTTTACATCGATCGGGATATATCCCTCCGCATTTATTTCCAATTTCGATCTCGCGACAGTTTCGAATTCGCACCCGCGATCTGTTTCTCTTTCCTCGCGCAGCAGTGCGTGTATTTTTCACGTTCACGCGTACTTTATTCACGTTCACGCGTACTTATTCACGTTCACGCGTACTTTTTCACGCTCACGCGTATTTTTTCACGCTAACGCGTACTTTTTCACGTCCACGCGTATCCTGAGATGTTTGCACGCGCGATTTTCACGTAAACGCGTATTTAGAATGTACGGAGCGAGTATTTAGAACGTAGACGGGTATTTTTGTGCAGCAACGCAAGAGGAAAGAAAATAATGAATAAAGAGACTTTTGTGTATGTGTGTGAGAGAGAGAGAGAGAGAGAGAGAGAGAGAGAGAAAGAGAGAGTGAGACGCGATGGATGAAAAATTCGCGATGAGGAGAGTGTCAATGATCACAAGAAGCCTCGGGAAAAATGAGAGCGCGCGCGCGACCGCGACCTGACGGCTCGGCAATCTGCGTGAGACTAGCGCTGTCTTCTCGCCTCGTTGCTCTCCTGAAGGGCCCGCCCTCTCGTGTCTCTCCCCCCCTCGGCCCGTAGCCGCCGCGTCCTCCTCCGCCGCCGCCCCGGGCCGCCGCGGCGACGGTCTCCCCACTCCGGAGTGAAAAAATCCCCCGCCGCCTCGACATCGGTACCGCCGTCGTCGCGCCGACGGTACCACCACTAGCGCGTCGTCTCGCCGCCACCGTCGCTACCACCACGTGAACGCCCTGCCGAATGTGCGCCCGACCTAGCCGAGATCCCGACTTTCTTATTCTCCCTTTTTTCTTACCGCCCGCGATGATCCTTCTCTCTCACGCGCCTATCGCCAACTTTTCGTCCCTTCGCTAAATCCGCGAAAATTTCGACGATAGGTTAACAATCCGTGTCAGAGAGAAAAACAGAGAAAATTAAAGGTAAACGTCCCAATAGTTGGACAGCTTAGGATTTTTCACACTTTATCTTTTTGTTTAAGGAGGTTGGCTACATATAACGAAATGATAAAAATTCGTTCAAATTTGGAGAGAATATTCTTCCATATGAAATATGTGAATATAATTTTTTTTGGAATTTTCGTCTACGTATTTTTCGAACAATTGAACCATGAAATAGCCATTTTTAGACAATGTAGATATACATTCCGTGTATAAGGACGTAACTTTACCACTCGATTACTTGGAAATAATGTAGACGATATTTTTTTCTGAATTTACATACATTTTTTTTAGTGTCAAAGAACATTCTCTCTAATTTTTATCATGTTCTTAACAAATTTCCTTTCCCTATACTTTTAACATGTAAAACGTCATTTATTTTCGCCATTTGTAGCCTCCTTATGTGTTAACTCGATTGTTTTTTGTAAACTCAAAAAAATGTATATACATATAAATTTTTCACCTCTCCATTTCGCAGATATAAAATTCGTGAAAATGCGACAGATGTAAAATATAAAACTATATAGAAGAAAAAAAAATGTCAAAAATAACTAGGAAAAAAATATAAATTTTTCACATGTTCATTGTGCAAAAATAAAATTCTTTTAATAGCGACCCATATAAAATATGAATTTGGAGGAAAAAAAATTGAACGAAATGAAAAAAAAATGCGCATGGGGAAAAAATATCAAATATAACCAAAAGAAAATCTACATTTTTCACTCGTCCGTTTTGCAAATTAAAAATCCGTGAAAATGTGGAAAGCATGAAAAAAAAACGTCAAAAAACCGGACGAAATGTGTGTATTTTCTACTTGTCCGTTTCACGAATGAAAAATCTGAAAATTCACCGGGACGAAAAAGTAAATTTTTTCCGCTGGTTTGTTTCCCAAATTAAAAATCCGTGAAAATGCGACGAGCAAAAAATGCATGAAAAAAAAGGAAAGAAACAGAGCCAAATGTATAAATTTTTTTCACTTGTCCGTTTCACGAATTAAAAATTTTATATAAAATCGCTCTCGAAGACAAAATAAAATACATTTCCAAGTATACCAGCCATGCTAAAAAATAAACCGTATACAGCTATTCCGAATCGAAGACGAATTTGAAAGCATATTCCCAAAACCATATCCCAAAAAAGTATAAAAAATCATCTAAATTCGAGTAGATACGAATCGAAGAATAATTCTCGCAATCTCTATAAAGAGTTTATGAATAAACGAACGAAAGGTGTACGGAGAGAGTGTTTCGTCGAGAGAGCTCGGGATGCGATTCCTCAATATTTAACCGGGGTACATATCTCGCGAGAGCGAGAATTCCCGGGAGAAACTCGGCGAGCCCGCCGCTTTCTCCGAAAATTCGGTATAAAGTGAGCGACGAGGGCGTGAGGGGAGAAGGGGAGGGGGGGGGAGGGAGAAGCCAAGGGTCGAGACGAGAGCTTCGCGGCTGCTCGTAGGACATGATATCGTAATTATCGCATCAACCGGTCGTCGGGCGATTGTTTTCTGTTTCTTAATTTTTTTATTTTTTTATTTTTTTATTTTTTCGTTTCTGGTTGTTTATCGCTCGTGGCACGGTGGTCGCGGGCACACGGACACGCGTCAGCGAGACCGCGGCCGAGAGGTGCGTTCGTGTACGCTCGTTTACCGAGAACGACGCGGCGAGAAGAGAAGAGAGGGAAGAAGGGCGAGGGGGAGCGGAGAGACGAGAGCGCGATTTATCTCGGGTAGGAGCGTGAGAGAGGGAGGAGGGAGGGGGGGGGAAGGGGGGCAAAAGCTGCCACGGAATAAGTGAAAGTGATTCAGCGCGTGCAGCGCACACACGGGAGAGCTCGGTATGCCGAGTACGAGACAACCAGGTGGAGGAGGCGCTCGTCGGAGAGCGAGCGAGCGAGAGAGAGAGAAAAGCTTCGGGACGAGCGAGACCGAGGAGGCGTCTCGGCGAGCTGCCGACAGGTAGCGCTCGCGTCGCCGGCCCGAGAGAGAGAAAAAGACGAGACGCTGGACGCGCCGGGCGGTGCGACGGGGACGCCGTGAGCGTTATTGCAGAGCCGGGAAGCGAGAGGAAGATTTAAACGCGAGGGCCCGAAGCGGGGATGACCTACTTACGGAACCAGGTCTATGTCGGCCGTAAAAGTATTGTCCCGGTCGCTTCGCCGTCGAGGCGAAAAAGCTCCGAGCGCGCGCGAGACGCGCTCGCTCGCTCGCTCTTTCTCGCTCTCTCTCGCTCCGTCGCGCGCACCCGATGCGCCACCGCTCGGCTCTCTTCTCTCTTCTTCTTTCCTCGACGTCGCACGTGCTTTTCTCATCGGTTACGATTATCGTCGCGGCCAGATGGGAAAATCATTTTTTTTTTCTTTTTTTTTTCTTCATCCAGCCAATATCTTCGCACGGAAAATTCGTTTCTCAAATATTTACGTAGTCGAGTTTACATTATTATTTATAGATTTATGGTAGATTCGTCTATATTCGTGTAACTAATCAATTTTTTATTCATTTTATTCGCACGTGACGCAGCATTAATTTATTTTCTATGATTCACAGAGGCGAAGAGGTGATTCAGCTTTATTTTATTTGACAAATTTATTTATGGCGATATCATTTTTTATTTATTTTTTTTTTTAATTTTTTGACAGATTTCTTTAAACGGAAACTTCGTCTCTTTTTCAAATACTCTTCAAATCTTAAATATTTGCGTATCTGATTTTACATTTTTCTTTATAAATTTATGATAAATTCACTGATACATGTTTTTTTTTAACTTTTTAAACTATTTTTTATTTAATCAAAATTGTGCTCGTGATTTATCATTCACTCATTTCTTTGGAACTGACATTGATTCATTTGTATTTATATAAAGTGATAAGTATGCAATTTTATTTGATAAATGTGGTATTAGCAAAATCATTTTTTAAATTTTTTAACAAACTTTTGCGTAGATAGAACATTAATTTCTTTCTGAAATATTTACGAATTCGAGTTTACATTATGATGTATTTAAAATACATTCATTTATTCAACTACCTATTTAATTTTGTAATTTAAATTAAAGTTATGCCCACACGATTTACCACAGATTCATTGATTGTATAACTACAAATTTATTATTTGTATCTACTCAGTGATAAATATGATTTAATTTTATCTAATAGACCGACAAAATTTATTTATCTATTTAATTATTGAAATATTCATTTTTAACTCGAGTTCGGTGCAAGTGTATAATAACTTGTCGTAATATGTGACGTCCACAGTGATAAACGTAATTTAATTTTATCTAGTTTTAAAAATTTATTTATCCATTTAATTATGGAAATATTTATTTTTGACTCGAGTTTGATACAAGCGTAATAACTTGTGGTAATTGGTAACCTATCGATTGCTCGATTACGATGGAAAAGAGATAGAGAGAGAAATACCAGCAAATATATAATGATCGTTGGGGAATTTTTTATTTGTCTTATTTTTGGCTCGTAGTACGGGCACGTAAGGAATATATTACGTGCGAGTGTAACAAAGCTTCGATTATTCGTGTGTAAATTTCGCGCGCACATATATCTGCGTTACGTATTGCGGAATTGAATGAGGCGAGGGAGGCGAGGGAACGAACGATTTTTTGTCGAATACGTGGGGGTGCGAGGTCGCTCTCTTCTCTCTTTCCGCCCGTTCGGTCTCACGTTCGTGTATTTCATATCGCGGGCCGAATATGCGCGCGATCTTTCTCCCTAAGTAGGTCGTCCCTTTTTTCGTTTCGCTCTCGAGACGCCGGAAAGAAAGAGAGCGAGAGCGAGAGCAAATAAAGCGAGGAGAGAAAAAAAAAGGACACCGACGAGGGATAGAAAAAAAACGCTGGAAAAGACACGATTCGGCCGGGTCGAAGAAATTCCTGAGATGCTCGAAACGCTCTCGACAATTGATTAGGATCATTATACGCGGAACTCGGCCAAAATAATAACGAGCCTCGAAGAAATCGCGTGTCAAAAGTTAAAGGCCGATGAGAAAAGAATTCGTTGATTTCTCCCGCCGCGAATAATGATTATAATGAGAGGATTACGGAGGATAATCGCCGTAATGACATAAGGCGCGAGATCGAGGCATAATCGTAAGTCTGAGGAAATGTGTACGAGGTCCCAGAAGGGGCTACGGGCGACAACTCATTGGGACACGCCGTGTGTTACGGACGGCCGACACGCCACTCTCCAATCGTTTTATTACACCTTTGTTCAATTATTTCATTCTATTTTTAACAATTTTTTTTTCATTTCTTCATGCACTTTATTCTTGAATTTATTTTTTTTTCTTTGTCCATTTTTAATTTTTTTATTTATAAAAATTGAATAGTTTCGCAGTTATTGTTTTTCATCGTAAGTACATGCAAATTATTTGTGTCTTACATCTTAATATTATTATTTTATTCAATTTTTGATAATTGTTGATAATTTTTAATTAATTTTTGAATTTATAAATTATATATTGAAGGATAAAATTTAAATTCAAGTATTATAATTTTTCTTTGTTAATTTTTAATTTAATTTTTTTTACAGAAACGAATAGATTGACAGTAATTATCTTTCTTTGTGAATAAACGAATAATTGTTGTGTAAAATACAAATTTCAGACTAAATTGAAATTGCGATCATTATCATTTGGTTCCACGCTTAACATTTATCTGTATTTCTATAATGGTTTGAATTCCACGATTACATATTTTATAATATATTACAAAAATGTATAATATTATCTAAATTACATTTCTGTTATCCCTATTCAATAAAATTTCACTTCGATAATAAAACTACCAATAAGTTAGTAATTTTTGTATTAAAAATTACCAAATTTTTCAATCAGTTATACCACAATACGAAGGAAAACGTAGCAGTTTTACGTAAAATTTTTACGTAATTTCACTTCGTGCACAAATACTCAGAGTTAAACCCTACTTAAATATTGCACCTACGAGTGCAAGTAGAAAAAAAAAAGGTTGATACGTATATTTCGACATAAAAAATATAAATTGTGCATGTAAACGTAATTCGAGTTGATCGAAAGTTGAAATTAATCGGAAAAGTGTTGATTAAAATTCGAGTGTGAGTGGTTGGAGAGGTAGAGAGCGAGAGTAAAATAATACATAACGCGTGTGTACGCGATAAGTGTGTACGGGCGGTGGTATGTGCGGGTACGAGAGAGTATATCGAAGGGAAGAAGAGAAGAGGCCGTGGCTGGGTCAACAGAAACGCCGTTGGCACTCCCCGACGCGGAGACGAGTCGTTCCCTCCGTCACCCCGCGACCCGCCGAGCGACTCGTCGATGCCATTTCTCTCATTGCCGGTCTCCGGGGTTGTCCCGAGACTCATCTCGGAACGGCCAAAAGGGAAGAGAGGGTAGAGACGAAGGAGAGGCCCGAGAGAGAGAGAGTCGGAAGATGAAGAAAAAGAGAGAGAGAGCGAAAGAAAAAGAAACAAGGAGACATGAGAGTGAGAAAAAGAAAAAGGGTGAAACGTGCAAGAGTTGCGCGCTCGATCGCTCGGTCTCGCGTTCGGCGACGGTGGCGCCGCGATCGCCGAGCAAGAAAAATAATGGGCAGCACGGTGGGGAGACCCACTGACCCAGTTCGATGAGAACATGACGCAGCCGCGCTCACGACTCGCTCCTTCTCATTACGTCACTCCGATTCTCTCGCTCCGTCTCGTTTCCCCTCATATTCTTTATTTGCACGTTTTTTTACCTCTCTCTCTCTCTCGCTCTTACATGCACGCACACACATTCAGACGTTGAAACACGCACGTATAACACACGCTCTCTCTCTCGCTCACTGTCAGGATCGTTAATTTTTATACACTCTTCTGCCGCCGCCGCCTCCTCCTCCTCGCAATACGAATAATCTCTGTCTCTGTTTCTCTCTTTTCGCCTAATGCCCCCGACGAGAGGATACTGATTTTCGTTCAGATACCGAAATTTCGAGTCGCCGTGTACAAATGAAAAATTGAAGCCTGACAGCAACTTTCTAACGAGATTTCTTTCCTGTCGGGATAGATGGAAGAGAGAAAAAAAAAGAGACACGAAATTCTCTCGTGCGATAGGAGGGAAAAAAAACGGCGAGGGAGAGTTTCTTCGATTATTTTTTTTTGTTTTTTTTTGTCCAAAGCTCGGAAATTTTTGATAGTATTTTCGTTGCAAGAGGTGTTATCTCAAGAGTAAGACGCAAATGTTTACACATCTGTATTTAATACCCGATTCCCCTTTGCCGTTCCTCATTCTCGTTTCACTGACTGGCACAACGTTTACGAGCGATTCTCTCTCTCTCTCTCTCTCTCTCGTTCTTCCTTTCTTCGTGCACGACGTACGAGATAAATGTATGCACGCATTCACCTACCGAATGAGAATCGTCATTGTTTCATTCTATAATTATGTAGTCTCGCAAGCCACGCCGTGCATATACACATTATTTGTACGCTTTTGAGACCGAGAAAACGCTCCGCGAGTCTTCACGATTTCGATAAATCCACCCGCGATTTTTATTCTCTGCGAGCAACAACGTGGCCGCTTTTTCCTTTTTGCTTCATCCAAAAATCAGTTCTTTGGTTTAATCAATATGAATTATTGGATTTTGGTTCAAATAATTAACATTGTCGTTATCTACGGGAAATTTCCGATGGAATAGGCTCTTAAAATCGAAAAAAAAAATTTTCGAAAAATTTGGTGAGTCACACTGCGTCTCTGGGATCCATAAAAACTTCAATTAGCGATATCTTTTCTTTTTCTTCACTAAATCAACTTTATTAGGGGTGATTTTTCAAGATTTTTGCAAAACGAAGCGAATGGCGTTGGAATTACGTTAATACATGCATTTTTTTAAAAGTTATGACGTCTTGAAGATTTTTGAAAAAAATGGAAAGGGGTATACCTTAAAAAATTGGCAAAAATTTTTGAATTTTTTTTTCTCGATTTTAAGAGCCTATTCGATCGG